>CM059792.1:49185166-49260166 GCA_030435695.1 Brachymystax lenok tsinlingensis | reverse complement strand
GTTCTGATACAGACTCCCATTGGTCTTGTGTTCTAATAGACTCCCATTGGTCTTGTGTTCTAATAGACTCCCATTGGTCTAGTGTTCTAATAGACTCCCATTGGTCTAGTCTTCTAATAGACTCCCATTGGTCTAGTGTTCTAATAGACTCCCATTGGTCTAGTGTTCTAATAGACTCCCATTGGTCTAGTGTTCAAATAGACTCCCATTGGTCTAGTGTTCTAATAGACTCCCATTGGTCTAGTGTTCAAACAGACTCCCATTGGTATAGTGTTCTAATACAGACTCCCATTAATATAGTGTTCAAATAGACTCCCATTGGTTTAGTGTTCTAATAGAGACTCCCATTGGTTTACTGTTATAATTAAGACTCCCATTGGTCTAGTGTTCTAATAGACTCCCATTGGTCTAGTGTTCTGATACAGACTCCCATTGGTCTAGTGTTCTAATAGACTCCCATTGGTCTAGTGTTCTAATAGACTCCCATTGGTCTAGTGTTCTGATACAGACTCCCATTGGTCTAGTGTTCTAATACAGACTCCCATTGGTCTAGTGTTCAAATAGACTCCCATTGGTCTAGTCTTCTAATAGACTCCCATTGGTCTAGTGTTCTAATACAGACTCCCATTAGTCTAGTGTTCTAATAGACTCCCATTGGTCTAGTGTTCTAATACAGACTCCCATTGGTCTAGTGTTCAAATAGACTCCCATTGGTCTAGTGTTCTAATACAGACTCCCATTGGTCTAGTGTTCAAATAGACTCCCATTGGTCTAGTCTTCTAATAGACTCCCATTGGTCTAGTGTTCAAATAGACTCCCATTGGTATAGTGTTCTAATACAGACTCCCATTAATATAGTGTTCAAATAGACTCCCATTGGTTTAGTGTTCTAATAGAGACTCCCATTGGTTTACTGTTATAATTAAGACTCCCATTGGTCTAGTGTTCTAATAGACTCCCATTGGTCTAGTGTTCTAATAGAGACTCCCATTGGTTTACTGTTATAATTAAGACTCCCATTGGTCTAGTGTTCTAATAGACTCCTGTAGGTTTTAACTCCCTTCCCCATTCATAACCAACCACAGGTTAAAAGTGATCCGATGTGTTTTTCTGGATGAGACCCGTGTGAAGGCCACAGCGATGGAATGCGGACCACAGAGAGTACAGCAGGAGAATCATCTGGCATATTCCAATTTTGATTTTAAATTTTGAGACTAGAAACTGAACAAAGAGAAAATCTCATTTTACATTGAATTATCGACAAAAATTGGAACGTTGTAATTGTTTTCACTCTTTTTTATCTCCTTTAGGATAACGATCCGTATCGTCATGATATCTGTTACGTTACAGAACTGAGCTCCTACTGTTTTTGTTAAGAATTATGTGAATAGACAGCCAGCCTTATCTTCTTTATTAGGGATTTATTTTGTGCTTTTAAATTGGTTTCTCTTTTAATATATATATATATATAAAAAAATCCCTCTCTCCTTCTGTGTTGAAATTGTCCTGGTTGGAAGAATTGCATTCTGTCATCTATAAGACACTGTTGGCTCTGTGACATGACACACGTGTCCCTGCCACCGTTCCCTGTCGTACGTCAAGTGACAGATTATTGCAGATTACACTGTACATAACTGGTTATAATCTGACTGAGAAGGTTGAGTTGGATCAGAGCAGTGGTAAATCCGACGGATGGTTTTACTCTGAAGACACTAGGCGTTCTAACTGCTTGTAGACCCTCTCAGAATCATCACACTAACTCTGAATGGTTAAGGTTAGGCATTAACTCTGAATGGTTAAGGTTAGGCATTAACTCTGAATGGTTAAGGTTAGGCATTAACTCTGAATGGTTAAGGTTAGGCATTAACTCTGAATGGTTAAGGTTAGGCATTAACTCTGCGTTCTAACTGCTTGTAGACGTTCTAACTGCTTGTAGACGTTCTAACTGCTTGTAGACGTTCTAACTGCTTGTAGACCCTCTCAGGTTATTTGTTGATCTGTGTGTGATGATTCATCTCTCGAGGAAAAACTGTCTGGGGTAAGAGTCCAGCGCTAGTGTGTTACCAGGGCATTATTTCCTCCCTGATGTCAACCGTTTAACCGGTTTACCGTTTCACCTCCTGTGCAGACCTGACTAGCTCTCTGCGACCGTTCAGAGCTGAGCCCCTGACACACACACACACACACACTACACACACACACACACACACAGACACACACACACACACACTACACACACACACACACTACACACACACACACACACACAGACACACACACACTACACACACACACACACACACACACACACACACACACACACACACACACACACACACACACACACACACGCATACACACACACACACACACACACACACACACACACACACACACTACACACACACACACACACACACACACACACACACACACACACACACACACACACACACACACACACACACACACACACACACACACACACTACACACATACATACACGCACACACTACACACACACACGCACACACGCATACACACACACACACACACACACACTACATACACACACACACACAACACACATACATACACGCACACACTACACACACACACACGCACACACGCATGCATACACACACACACACACACACACACACACACACACACACTACACACACACACACACACACACACACTACACACACACACACACACACACACACACACACACACACTACACACACACTACACACACACACACACACACACACACACACACACACACACACACACACACACACACACACACACACACACACACACACACACACACACACACACACACACACACACACACACACAAACACACACACACGCATACACACACACACACACACACACAACACCCACACACTACACACATACATACACGCACACACTACACACACACACGCACACACGCATACACACACACACACTACATACACACACACACACAACACACATACATACACGCACACACTACACACACACACACACTGCACACACACACACACACACACACACACACACACACACACACACACACACACACACACACACTACACACACACACACACACACACACACACACACACACACACACACACACACACACACACACACACACACTACACACACACACACACACACACACACACACACACACACACACACACACACACACACACACACACACACACACACACACACACACACACACACACACACACACACACACACACACACACACTACACACACACACACACACACACTACACACACACACACACACCAACATACCGCTTTGATCTTTATATTCCAACGCCTGCCTGTCGTCACATTAACAAAACACTTCCTCAATGTTTCCTATTCACTTACTTCTAGAGCCCTCAGAGAGACTGGGTTCAGCCCCCCACCTCAGAGAGACTGGGTTCAGCCCCCCACCTCAGAGAGACTGGGTTCAGCCCCCCACCTCAGAGAGACTGGGTTCAGCCCCCACCTCAGAGAGACTGGGTTCAGCCCCCCACCTCAGAGACTGGGTTCAGCCCCCCAACTCAGAGAATGGGTTCAGCCCCCCAACTCAGAGACTGGGTTCAGCCCCACCTCAGAGAGACTGGGTTCAGCCCCCACCTTAGAGACTGGGTTCAGCCCCCACCTCAGAGAGACTGGGTTCAGCCCCCCACCTCAGAGACTGGGTTCAGCCCCCCACCTCAGAGAGACTGGGTTCAGCCCCCCACCTCAGAGACTGGGTTCAGCCCCCACCTCAGAGAGACTGGGTTCAGCCCCCACCTCAGAGACTGGGTTCAGCCCCCACCTCAGAGAGACTGGGTTCAGCCCCACCTCAGAGACTGGGTTCAGCCCCCACCTCAGAGAGACTGGGTTCAGCCCCCACCTCAGAGACTGGGTTCAGCCCCACCTCAGAGAGACTGGGTTCAGCCCCCCACCTCAGAGACTGGGTTCAGCGCTAGTGAGACTGGGTTCAGAGACTGGGTTCATCCCCCCACCTCAGAGACTGGGTTCAGCCCCCACCTCAGAGACTGGGTTCAGCCCCCCACCTCAGAGACTGGGATCAGCCCCCTACAGAGAGACTGGGTTCAGCCCCCCTCCACAGAGAGACTGGGATCAGCCCCCTACAGAGTGACTGGGTTCAGCCCCCCACAGTACTGCAATTATTAATTATTAATACCACTGGCATTTAAAAACCTCTAAAGTAAATATGCCTAGTCTAGAGGCCACTGTAATAATGAGATGCAGATTTAACAGTGCAATTGGCAAAAATAGTTATTGTAGCGCAAGAAGTTAGCTGGTGCATGGGCCTAGTTCGAGGCTAGCTCAAGGCTAACTGGTGTTTTCTTCGGGAGGCAGAGGCGTTAGCTGACAGTAGCCACTCGATTGCAGCTAGCTAGCTGCGATGATCCGGTGTAATGGTGCAGAGATTGCGGCAGGAATCCGGTGGTGTGGTAGATAGAAGCAGTCCGATATGCTCTGGGTTAACGTCGCGCTGTGCAGACTGGCAGGTATTGTCCGAGCTAAAGGTGAAGACCGCTAGCCATGGCTAAACGAAGACTGATAGCTAGTAGCTAGTTAGCTGGCTAGCTTCTGATGGAGGTTCCAGTTATGAGGTATAAAAATAGCAGATCCGTACCACATTGGGTGAAGCGGGTTGCAGGAAAGTATATTTAGTTCGTAGATTGAAAGTGAGATTTAAATATATATGAACTAACGTGGAATAGACTTTGAATTGATGTCAGTGCCCAGTGGGTAGTTATGGACTAAAAAGCATGCTCAGTCGAGATTATCCAAAAGTGATTTTGATTCCAGGACTACCCTTAATCTGCGTCCGAGTAAATGTGAATATGTGAATATGCGAATATGCGAGTATGCGAGTATGCGAATATGTCAATACGCGAATATGCAAATAACTGAATATCTGAATATGTGAATATGTGAATATGTACCTATGCCAATATGTGAATATGCGGAAAAATTTGAATATGTGAATATGCGAAAAATGCGAATATGCGAATATGTGAATATTAACATTGTTGCTGATTTAGATTTTACATTCATTACTTCCTTAAATTCCACTTGGTGTGTATGTCACACGCTGACGCTAATGAATATTACAAAACCAAAACACACACATCAAAACACATGATGATAAATAATACCACATGGTAGACAGTCAAGAGGAGAAAACCTCATCACGTTGTTTGCTCACAGCTCTGAGACCAGCCCGGTCGGATTCAATCTCTGCATCACATTGTTTGCCCACAGCTCTGAGACCAGCCCACGCTGAATTCAATCTCCTCATCACGTTGTTTGCCCACAGCTCTGACACCAGCTCCGCTGGATTCATTACCAGACTTTTGAAGCTAAAGCACACTTACACACACGGAGACATACACACACACAGAGGCCGCCGAGTTCTCCCCTCTCCAGTGGTGCTGCACATTTTAATAGACATCGTGACGGAGTGTATCGCTCTGTTCGAGGTTTTATAGTGTAGTCAAGGACAATCCACTCTCCTCTCTCTGAGAAGGGTATTTATAGGGAACGCTAGCTGTTCTTTCTCTGTGCGTGTGTGTGTGTTGGATTGTGTGTGTCTCTCTGTGTTTGTGTGTGCGTTTATGAGTATGTGAGTGTGTGTGTGTGTTTGTATATGTGTGTGAGTGTGTGTGTGTGTGTGTGTGTTAGCCTAGTTAGATCTCAGAGGGAAGGCTCTGGAGACAGAGAATCATTGGTATTCTGGAATCTTCTCTCAGTGCAGAGAGAGAGACACTCATCTTGTCTTCATAGATTTCCACATTCATTCATTTACTTTCTTCTCTCTCCTTTTACCCTTTTTCTCCTCTCATCCATCTACCAGCTCCTCCTCTCCTCTCCTCTCCTCTCCTCTCCTCTCCTCTCCTCTCCTCTCCTCTCCTCTCCTCTACCAGCTCCTCTCCTCTCCTCTCTCCTCTCCTCTCTCCTCTCCAGCCTCCCAACTTCCTCTGTCCCTCCCTCCTTCTCTTCCTCCCTCCCTCTCTCCGTCCTCTCCTCTCTCTCTTCACCCTCTCAACTTCCTCCGTCCCTCCCTCTCTTCCTCTCTCAGTTGACTGGAGGGCATGTGTGTGTTCTATCTGCTCCTGTTAGTACACCACTGGCCATATCACCATGGAGACTCTGGACCTAGCACGCACAACACACACACAGCACATCAGTCAATTGGAAAGAAAGAGTGTGTGTGTGAATTGATTTAAACTTCTGTTCAGTCTTGAGGTCTTCAGAGAGAGAGAGAGAGAGAGAGAGAGAGAGAGAGAGAGAGAGATGGGAGATGAGAGATAGAGACAAGGAGAAAGAGTGAGAGAGACAGAGAGATGGGAGATAGAGACAAGGAGAAAGAGTGAGAGAGACAGAGAGATGGGAGATAGAGACAAGGAGAAAGAGTGAGAGAGACAGAGAGAGAGAGAAATGGGAGATAGAGACAGAAGGAAAGTTAGAGAGAGACAGAGAGAGATGGGAGATAGACAGTGAAAGAGAAAGAGAGAGAGAGACAGAGAGAGATACAGAGAGAGCAATAGAGACATCTCTCTCACTGTCTCTATTGCTCTCTCTCTCTGTATCTGTAACTCTGTAGATGTTCAAATGTTCATAGATGACCAGCAGGGTCAGATAATAATAATCACAGTGGATGTAGAGGGAGCAACAGGTCAGCACCTCAGGAGTAAATGTCAGTTGGCTTTTCATAGCCGATCATAGCATCTCTACCGCTCTTGCTGTCTCTAGAGAGTTGAAAACAGCAGGTCTGGGATAAGGTAGCACGTCCGGTGAACAGGTCAGGGTTCCATAGCAGAGCAGAACAGTTGAAACTGGAGCAGCAGCACGACCAGGTGGACTGGGGATAGCCAGGAGTCATCAGGCCAGGTAGTCCTGAGGCATGGTCCTAGGGCTCAGGTCCTCCGAGAGAGAGAGAGAGAGAGAGAGATATAGAGAAAGAGAGAGAGAGAGAGAAAGAGAGAGCGAGAGAGAGAGAGAGAGAGAGAGAGAGAGAGAGAGAGAGAGAGAGAGAGAGAGTACTTAAATTCACACAGGACACCGGATAAGATGCAGTATTTTGTTTTTTTATGTATTACTTCTTACATTGTTACCCCTGGAAATATTACGTTTTATTACATACAACCGGGAGGAACTATTGGATATAAGAGCAACGTCAACTTACCAACATTATGACCAGGAATATGACTTTCCCGAAGCGGATTCTCTGTTTGGTACCCCAACTAGGACAATAGACTGGATCCCAGCCGGCGACTCAAAACAACGGCGGCGCAGGAGAAGGGGGAAACGCGGCGGTCTGTTGGTCAGGCTACGACGGGCGCATTGTGCACCTCTCCCGAGTATTTTAATCGCTAATGTCCAGTCTCCAACAAGGTGGACGAAATCAGAGCGAGGGTTGCCTTTCAGAGAGACATCCGAGACTGCAACGTTCTTTGCTTCACGGAAACATGGCTCACCCAGGACAGGTTATCTGAGTCGGTACAGCCACCTGGTTTCTCCACGCATCGCGCCGACAGAAACAAACATCTATCTGGTAAGAAGAAGGGTGGGGGTGTGTGTCTTATGTGTAACGAGACGTGGTGTGATCATAACAACATACAGGAACTCAAGTCCTTTTGTTCACCTGACATAGAATTCTTTACAATCAAATGCCGACCGCATTATCTACCAAGAGAATTCTCCTCGATTACAATCACAGCCATGTACATCCCCCTCAAGCTGACACATCGACGACACTGAAAGAAATTCATCCTACTCTATGTAAATTGGAAACCACATATCCTAAAGCTGCATTTATTGTGGCTGGGGATTTTAATAAGGCTAATTTGAGAACAAGGCTCCCAAAATTTTACCAGCATATCGAATGTGCCACACGGGCTGGTAAAATTCTGGATCATTGTTATTCCAACTTTCGTGATACATACAAGGCTATTCTACGCCCTCCTTTCGGCAAGTCTGACCATGACTCCATTTTGTTGCTCCCAGCCTACAAACAGAAACTAAAACAGGAAACGCCCGTTCTCAGGTCTGTTCAACGCTGGTCCGACCAATCTGATTCCATGCTGCAAGATTGCTTCGAGCACGTGGACTGGGATATGTTCCGGATAGCATCTGACAACAACATTGATGTATACGCTGATTCGGTGAGCGAGTTTATTAGCAAGTGCATCGGTGATGTGGTACCCATAGCAACTATTAAAACCTTCCCCAACCAGAAACCGTGGATTGATGGCAGCATTCGCGCAAAACTGAAAGCGCGAACCACTGCTTTTAACCAGGCTAAGGCTACTGGAAACATGACTGAATACAAACAGTGTAGCTATTCCCTCCGCAAGGCAATCAAACAAGCTAAGCGTCAATATAGAGACAAAGTAGAGTCACAATTCAACGGCTATCATGACACCACACTCCGAGGGCGGCAGGGACTACAGTCAATCACGGACTACAAAAAGAAAATCAGCCCGGTCGCGGACCACGACGTCCTGCTCCCAGACAAACTAAACAACTTCTTTGCTCGCTTTGAGGATAATACAGTGCCACCGACACGGCCCGCTAAGAAAACCTGCGGGCTCTCCTTCACCGCAGCCAACGTGAGGAAAACATTTAAATGTGTTAACCCTCGCAAGGCTGCTGGCCCAGATGGCATCCCTGGCCGTGTCTTCAGAGCATGCGCAGACCAGCTGGCTGGTGTGTTTACGGACATATTCAACCAGTCCCTATCCCAGTCTGCTGTTCCCACATGCTTTAAGATGGCCACCATTGTTCCTGTTCCCAAGAAAGCTAAGGTGACTGGGCTAAATGACTATCGACCCGTAGCACTCACTTCCGTCATCATGAAGTGCTTTGAGAGACTAGTCAAGGATCATATCACCTCCATCCTGCCAGACACCCTGGACCCACTCCAATTTGCTTACCGTCCCAATAGGTCCACAGGCACTAATCGCAATCACACTGCATACTGCCCTAACCCATCTGGACAAGAGGAATACTTATGTAAGAATGCTGTTCATCGACTACAGCTCAGCATTTAACACCATAGTTCCCTCCAAGCTCGTCATTAAGCTCGAGACCCTAGGTCTCGACACAGCCCTGTGCAACTGGGTCCTGGACTTCCTGACGGGCCTGCACCAGGTGGTGAGGGTAGGAGGGTAGGGCCCCAGTGATCCTCAACACTGGGGCCCCACAAGGGTGTGTTCTCAGCCCTCTCCTGTACTCCTTGTTTACCCATGACTGCGTGGCCAAGCACGCATCCAACTCAATCATCAAGTTTGCTGACGACACTACAGTGGTAGGCTTGATTACCAACAACGACGAGACGACCTACAGGGAGGAGGTGAGGGCCCTCGGAGTGTGGTGTCAGGAAAATAACCTCTCACTCAATGTCAACAAAACAAAGGAGATGATCGTGGACTTCAGGAAACAGGAGAGGGAGCACCCCCCTATTCACATCGAGGGGACAGTAGTGGAGAAGGTGGAAAGTTTTAAGTTCCTCGGCGTACACATCACGGACAAACTGAATTGGACCACCCACACAGACAGCGTGGTGAAGAAGGCGCAACAGCGCCTCTTCAACCTCAGGAGGCTGAAGAAATTCGGCTTGTCACCAAAATCACTTACAAACTTCTATAGTTGCACAATTGAGAGCATCCTGTCGGGCTGTATCACCGCCTGGTACGGCAACTGCTTCGCCCACAACCATAAGGCTCTCCAGAGGGTAAACTACCTGACCTTCAGGACACCTACACCATGCGATGTCACAGGAAGGCCAAAAAGATCATCAAGGACAACAACCACCCGAGCCACTGCCTGTTCACTGCCTGTTCAGGTCAGTACAGGTGCATCAAAGCTGGGACCGAGAGACTGGAAAACAGCTTCTACCTCAAGGCCATCAGACTGTTAAACAGCCATCACTAACATTGAGTGGCTGCTGCCAACATACTGACTTAAATCTCTAGCCACTTTAAAAATAGGAATTGGATGTAATAAATGTATCACTAGCCACTTTAAACAATTTTGTATTAAATGTATATAATGTTTACATATCCGACATTACTCATATCAAATGTATACACTGTACTCTAAACCATCTACTGAATCTTGCCTATGCCGTTCGGCCATCGACTCAAATCTCTAGCCACTTTAATAATTATAATTGGATGAAATAAATGTATCACTAGCCACTTTAAACGATGCATTTATATAATGTTTACATATCCTACATTACTCATCTCATATGTATATGCTGTACTCCGTACCATCTATTGCATCTTGCCTACGCCGATCAGCCATCGCTCATCCATATATCTATATGTACATACTCGTATTCATTCCTTTACTCTTGTGTGTATAAGGTAGTTGTTGTGAATTTGTTAGATTACTTGTTAGATTATACTGCGTGGTCGGAACTAGAAGCACAAGCATTTCGCTACACTCACATTAACATCTGCTAACCATGTGTAAGTGACAAATAAAATTTGATTTGATTTGATTTGAACAGGCAGGATATAACCCCACCCACTCTGCCGAAGCACAGCCCCCACACCACTAGAGGGATATCTTCAAACCACGAACTTACCATCCTGAGACAAGGCCGAGTATAGCCCACGAAGATCTCCGCCACGGCACAACTCTAGGGGGATGGGGCGCCAACCCAGACAGGAAGATCACGTCAGTGACTCAACCCACTCAAGTGACTCAGCCCTCTTAGGGACGCCATGGAAGTGACTCAGCTCCCAGGAGATAGAGACGTACGGCCATGGCCGGCTCAGTCGCCAGATCTCAACCCCATTGAACACTTCTGGGAGATTCTGGAGGGACGCCGGAGACAGCTGTTTTCCAACACCATCAACAAAACACCAAATTATGGAATTTCTATCGGGAGAATGGTGTTGTATACCTCCAATAGAGTTCCAGACACTTTGTGCATTGAAGCTGTTCTGGTTGCTGGTGGCCACAAAGGCCTATTAACAAACATTATGTCGGTGTGAACTTTATTTTGTCAGTCACCTGGATGTGAACTTTATTTTGTCAGTTACCTGGATGTGAACTTTATTTTGTCAGTCACCTGGATGTGAACTTTATTTTGTCAGTCACCTGGATGTGAACTTTATTTTGTCAGTCACCTGGATGTGAACTTTATTTTGTCAGTTACCTGGGTGTGAACTTTATTTTGTCAGTTACCTGGATGTGAACTTTATTTTGTCAGTCACCTGGATGTGAACTTTATTTTGTCAGTTACCTGGATGTGAACTTTATTTTGTCAGTCACCTGGATGTGAACTTTATTTTGTCAGTTACCTGGATGTGAACTTTATTTTGTCAGTCACCTGGGTGTGAACTTTATTTTGTCAGTCACCTGGATGTGAACTTTATTTTGTCAGTCACCTGGATGTGAACTTTATTTTGTCAGTCACCTGGATGTGAACTTTATTTTGTCAGTCACCTGGATGTGAACTTTATTTTGTCAGTCACCTGGATGTGAACTTTATTTTGTCAGTTACCTGGATGTGAACTTTATTTTGTCAGTTACCTGGATGTGAACTTTATTTTGTCAGTCACCTGGATGTGAACTTTATTTTGTCAGTTACCTGGATGTGAACTTTATTTTGTCAGTCACCTGGATGTGAACTTTATTTTGTCAGTTACCTGGATGTGAACTTTATTTTGTCAGTCACCTGGGTGTGAACTTTATTTTGTCAGTCACCTGGATGTGAACTTTATTTTGTCAGTCACCTGGATGTGAACTTTATTTTGTCAGTCACCTGGATGTGAACTTTATTTTGTCAGTCACCTGGATGTGAACTTTATTTTGTCAGTCACCTGGATGTGAACTTTATTTTGTCAGTTACCTGGATGTGAACTTTATTTTGTCAGTTACCTGGATGTGAACTTTATTTTGTCAGTCACCTGGATGTGAACTTTATTTTGTCAGTTACCTGGGTGTGAACTTTATTTTGTCAGTCACCTGGATGTGAACTTTATTTTGTCAGTCACCTGGATGTGAACTTTATTTTGTCAGTCACCTGGATGTGAACTTTATTTTGTCAGTTACCTGGGTGTGAACTTTATTTTGTCAGTCACCTGGATGTGACGTGTTGTGTGTGTCTACACTATGTAATGTGTCTCCCTTAGAAGGACAGTTGGTAATTACGTGAACCGAATAATAGTTATTTGTCATTATTTGAATGAGGTAATCATGCTAGCTAGCGCTAACCTACAGACAGGTAATCATGCTAGCTAGCGCTAACCTACAGACAGGTAATCATGCTAGCTAGCGCTAACCTACAGACAGGTAATCATGCTAGCTAGCGCTAACCTACAGACAGGTAATAATGATAGCTAGCGCTAACCTACAGACAGGTAATAATGATAGCTAGCGCTAACCTACAGACAGGTAATCATGATAGCTAGCGCTAACCTACAGACAGTTATTCATTGTGTCGTTTATTGAGAGGTTCATTTGAAATATTGTACCAGTGGTTTGACCAATCAGATTCAGGGAAATCGCAGGTCGCACCGGACGGGCACAAGGCTCAAAGCGTTTTCCCTCCGGTATTTATTTAGGAAGCGTGTTAACGCATCACTCCCGACAGACACAAGCAAAACCTCTTGTTTAAATGTAGCAGCTTATACAACTAAACGCTAGCGATCTGATGTGCTGCATTGTATGGAAACTAGACTATTTTTCAGTCTGATCAACTAATAACAGCAGTTGCATAGTCTAGCCTATTACGCGCTATGTTCCTCTGGCCAGGGTAAAACAAAATAAAATAGTGAGTGGGATCAAATTTGGTTTATATTCAAACTTTTTTTTATCCATTTGCAACATCATTCGTGGGGGATGGCAGTGGAGGTTCTAGACCCTTTCAACTGGGGGGGCCAAGCTGGGGCCAGTTGTACTGTTAGAGGGGGCCAGTTACATTAGACGTTATTGTTGTCATATCGTTTTCTTCACTTCATTGCAGGCATTAGCAGGCAAAAGACCATGTCCCTCTAGTAAATGTGTGGGTTTAATTAGTGTTCCGCGTTGCCACTGTCTAATAACGGATGTAAAAAAAAGAACGATAGCAAAAATGAGTTATGCTAAAATTATTTCATACTCCACATTTATGGGGGCCACGAGGGGGTCCAAAATTGTTGTCACAGGGCACTGCCCCCAGAACCGCCAGTGGGCATAGGGCAAGATTGCATGATGCAAACCTGCATCAAACAAGTTCAACCATGTGAGTTTTATTGTTCATGTAATGTCTACTCCCTCTCCCACTCTCCGGTGCTCGACGTCACCGGTCTACCATCATTACGCTCTCCATCACGCTCCCCTGACAACCATCATTACGCTCCCCTGACAACCATCATTACGCTCTCCTGACAACCATCATTACGCTCCCCTGACAACCATCATTACGCTCTCCTGACAACCATCATTACGCTCTCCTGACAACCATCGTTACACTCTCCTGACAACCATCATTACACTCCCCTGGCAACCATCATTACGCTCTCCTGACAACCATCGTTACGCTCTCCTGACAACCATCACTACGCTCTCCTGACAACCATCATTACGCTCTCCTGACAACCATCATTACACTCTCCTGACAACCATCATTACTCTCTCCTGACAACCATCATTACGCTCTCCTGGCAACCATCATTACGCTCTCCTGGCAACCATCGTTACGCTCTCCTGACAACCATCGTTACGCTCTCCTGACAACCATCATTACGCTCTCCTGACAACCATCACTATGCTCTCCTGACAACCATCATTACGCTCTCCTGGCAACCATCACTACGCTCTCCTGGCAACCATCACTACGCTCTCCTGACAACCATCATTACGCTCTCCTGACAACCATCATTATGCTCTCCTGGCAACCATCATTACGCTCTCCTGGCAACCATCGTTACGCTCTCCTGACAACCATCGTTACGCTCTCCTGACAACCATCACTACGCTCTCCTGACAACCATCATTACGCTCTCCTGACAACCATCATTACACTCTCCTGACAACCATCATTACTCTCTCCTGACAACCATCATTACGCTCTCCTGGCAACCATCATTACGCTCTCCTGGCAACCATTGTTACGCTCTCCTGACAACCATCGTTACGCTCTCCTGACAACCATCATTACGCTCTCCTGACAACCATCACTACGCTCTCCTGACAACCATCATTACGCTCTCCTGACAACCATCACTACGCTCTCCTGACAACCATCATTACGCTCTCCTGACAACCATGATTACGCTCTCCTGACAACCATCACTACGCTCTCCTGACAACCATCATTACGCTCTCCTGACAACCATCATTACGCTCTCCTGACAACCATCATTACGCTCTCCTGGCAACCATCATTACGCTCTCCTGACAACCATCGTTACGCTCTCCTGACAACCATCACTACACTCTCCTGACAACCATCGCTACGCTCACCTGACAACCATCACTACGCTCTCCTGACAACCATCACTACGCTCTCCTGACAACCATCGTTACGCTCTCCTGACAACCATCACTACGCTCTCCTGACAACCATCACTACGCTCTCCTGACAACCATCACTACGCTCTCCTGACAACCATCGTTACGCTCTCCTGTGCCTCATCATCAGACACACCTGGACTTCATGACTTCCATTGTATTCACTCCTCTATTCTACTATTCTACTCTACTCTACTCCTCTAGAACCTATTGGTTCTGTTTCATTGTCAGACATTTCTCTCGTTTTGTATCGTTCTATGTTCGTTATTATTAAACTCACTAACAGCACCTGCTTCCTGATTCCCTGCGTCGACTTTACAGAATACTACCGCAACCAATCATGTTGCTTTCTCTGTGTCTGTGTAGACCCCCCCCTAGTCCTTTAAAATAGACTGAATATGAACAACACTGGAATCACATCATTTTACAACACTGGAATCACATCATGCCGTATAAGGTCCACCGTTTGAAACATTATAGTTTAATTACATTTTAGGGTACCTGAGGATTAAATAGAAACGTAGTTTGACTTGTTTTAACAAAGTTTAGCGGTAGCTTTTTGGATTCCTTTCTCTGCATGTGCGGATTATTCAAATCAATGGCGCCAACTAAACTGACGTTTTGGGATATAAATAAGGATTTTATCTAACAAAACAACCATGCATGATATAGCTGGAATCCGTTGGATTGCTAACAGAGGAAGATTTTCAAAAAGTAAGTGAATATTTAATCGCTATTTGTGATTTTATGAAGCCTGTGCTGGTTGAAAAATAGTTTGATGTGGGGCGCCGTCCACAAACAATCGCATGGCACTATAAAGCCTATTGTAAATCGGACAATGCAGTTAGATTAACAATAATTTAAGCTTTTAACCAATATAAGATACTTGTACTGTATGTATCAAAATGTTTAATATCAATTTTTTTATGATTATTTATTTGAATTGCGGGCCTCCAATTTCACCGGAAGTTGCCTATCACAGAGAGGTTTTAAGAACAAATTCTTATTTACAATGACGGCCTACACCGGCCAAGTCCAGATGACGCAGGGCCAATTGTGCGCCTCCCATTGGGACTCCCAATCACGGCCGGATGTGATGCAGCCTCCCTATAGATAACATCTGCTGGGATGTAACAAAACCGGGTCTTTATTCAAGAACACGGTGTAAATGCCACTCTGATTCCAATTCAGTAAAATATTTTATTATTAATTAATTGTGGATACATCTCCTCTCTCTGAGTTCTGGATACAGCTCCTCTCTCTGAGTTCTAGATACAGCTCCTCTCTCTGAGTTCTGGATACAGCTCCTCTCTCTGAGTTCTGGATACAGCTCCTCTCTCTGAGTTCTAGATACAGCTCCTCTCTCTGAGTTCTGGATACAGCTCCTCTCTCTGAGTTCTGGATACAGCTCCTCTCTCTGAGTTCTAGATACAGCTCCTCTCTCTGAGTTCTGGATACAGCTCCTCTCTCTGAGTTCTGGATACAGCTCCTCTCTCTGAGTTATAGATACAGCTCCTCTCTCTGAGTTCTGGATACAGCTCATCTCTCTGAGTTCTGGATACAGCTCCTCTCTCTGAGTTCTAGATACAGCTCCTATCTCTCTGGATACAGCTCCTCTCTCTGAGTTCTGGATACAGCTCCTCTCTCTGAGTTCTAGATACAGCTCCTCTCTCTGAGTTCTGGATACAGCTCCTCTCTCTGAGTTCTAGATACAGCTAATATCTCTCTGGATACAGCTCCTCTCTCTGAGTTCTGGATACAGCTACTCTCTCTGAGTTCTAGATACAGCTCCTATCTCTCTGGATACAGCTCCTCTCTCTGAGTTCTGGATACAGCTACTCTCTCTGAGTTCTAGATACAGCTCCTATCTCTCTGGATACAGCTCCTCTCTCTGAGTTCTGGATACAGCTCCTCTCTCACATTGAGGTAGAGGTTGTTGTCCTGGCACCACACGGTCAGGTCTCTGACCTCCTCCCTATAGGCAGTCTCGTCACTGTTGGTGATCAGTCCTACCACTGTTGTGTCATCGGCAAATTAAAATGATCTGGTACAATGGCATGTACCAGATGCTCAACAGGCTAGTTACTGATTTGAGGCCAAACCACACGACTAAAAACATTGGTCACTTTATGGAACACAAAGCCTTCATTATCTCATCCAAGGCCTGAGGTCATCTGCCTTTGGCCTAAAGAGCAAGAACCTCGACTTCACCAAAGAAATCAGAAATACAGACATTGTCATCCTACAAGAAACATGGTATAGAGGAGATGGACCCACTGGTTGCCCTCTAGGTTACAGAGAGCTGATAGTCCCATCCTGTCACGATCTTCTTGAGTGACGGACCAAGACGCAGCGATGCTTCCAGTGTACATATTTATTTTTACACGTAACTGGGAAAAATAATAAACAAGCGAAGATCGTAACTACGGTAAACATATAACTCAAACCAAACATCAAACAATGACCCACAAAACCCCATAGAAAAACACAAACATATATATGGTTCCCAATTAGAGGTAACGACAATCAGCTGCCTCTAATTGGGAACCATAAACCCAACATAGATATATAACATCTAGAACCAAAAAACCCTACTAAACAAAACAAAACTAAACTAAACTAAACTAAACACGCCAGCCTGAAACCCAGGGCTGGACGTGACATTATCCCGCCCCCAAAGGCGCGGACTCCGACCGCGCCAAAAAGTTCATGGGGGTCCTCGGGTGGGTCTCTTAGTCCATGGTGGCGGCTCCGGTGCCGGCCGTGCTGGCCCGAGGCCCGGGGCTAGAAGCCGGAACGGTACGTGCCGGGCACTCGATGCTCACAGGGGACCTGATACGTGAAGCAGGGACAAGCTGTGCTGGACTCGCGATGCGCACAGAGGTGCGGGGAGCAGGAACAGGCTGTACTGGACTCACGAAGCGCACTGGGACTCTGGTGCGGGGAGCAGGAATGGGCCATGCTGGACTCACGAAGCGCACTGGGACTCTGGTGCGGGGAGCAGGAACGGCCAGGGCTGGACTCACGATGCGCACTGGGACTCTGGTGCGGGGAGCGGGAACGGGCCGTGCTGGGCTCATGATGCGCGCTGGGATTCTGGTGCGGGGAGCGGGAACCGGCCGTGCTGGGCTCATGATGCGCGCTGGGATCCTGGAGCGTGAAACAGGGACAGGACGTGCTGGACCCACGACGTGCACAGGGATCCTGGTGCGTGGAACAGGGACAGGACGTGCTGGGCCCATGACGCGCACAGGGATCCTGGTGCGTGAAACATGGACAGGACGTGCTGGACGGCGCCCACGGCGCGCACAGGAGACCTGGATCGCAGAGCCGGCACCATCCTACCAGGCTGCATACTCACC
The DNA here is from genome assembly GCA_030435695.1 of Brachymystax lenok tsinlingensis. Taxonomy (NCBI): domain Eukaryota; kingdom Metazoa; phylum Chordata; class Actinopteri; order Salmoniformes; family Salmonidae; genus Brachymystax; species Brachymystax lenok. Next base: position 49,242,227 of record CM059792.1, on the reverse strand, counting down.
CTAGCCTCCCGGATGATGGGAGCTGGAATGTCGCGCACCGGGCTGTGGGCGCGAACTGGAGATACCAGAGCCGGCGAAGGATATTTAGGTCCAAGAAGGCGCACTGGAGACCTAGCGCGCAGAGCCGGCACCATTCTTCCAGGCTGCACTCTCACCCTGGCCTCACAGATGAGGGGAGCTGGAATGTCGCCCACCGGGCTGTGGGCACGAACCGGAGACACCGCATGCAGAGCCGGCGCAGGATATTCTGGCCCGAAGAGGCGCACCGGAGACCAGGAGCGCTGAGCCAACACCCTCCTTCCTGGCTGCCAACTCCCCCTAGCACGACAGATGCGAGGAGCTGGCAAGTCGCGCACCGGGCTGTGAACGCGCACTGGAGACACCGTGCGCTTCACCGCATAACACGGTGTCTTACCAGTGCGACGCTCCCTCCGGAAAGCGCGAGGAGTTGGCTCAGGTCTCCAACCTGCACCAGCCAAACTCCCCGTGTACCTCTCCCCATTTTTTTGGGGGCTGCCTCTCGGGTTTCCTCGCCAGGCGTGTTTCAGCATATCTCTCTCGATCGGGTGTCCATGCTCCGTATTTATCCTCATAATAACGCTGCTCAGCCTTCGCTGCTTCCAACTCCTCCTTTGGACGGCGATACTCCCCAGGCTGGGTCCAGGGTCCCTTTCAGCCAATATTTCCTCCCAGGTCCAGAACTCCCGATTCTCTCGCTGCTTGGTCCTTTTATGGTGGGTCATTCTGTCACGATCTTCTTGAGTGACGGACCAAGACGCAGCGATGCTGCCAGTGTACATATTTATTTTTACACGTAACTGGGAAAAATAATAAACAAGCGAAGATCGTAACTACGGTAAACATATAACTCAAACCAAACATCAAACAATGACCCACAAAACCCCATAGAAAAAAACAAACATATATATGGTTCCCAATTGGAGGTAACGACAATCAGCTGCCTCTAATTGGGAACCATAAACCCAACATAGAAATACACCACCTAGAACTAAAAAACCCTGAAACCCAGGGCTGGACGTGACACATCCACCAAACTACCAGTTGTGAAACAGGGAAGGGACTCAACAGGGTATGTTCATTTGGTATATAAGCAGACATAACTCACTCTACTAAATTAATAAAAAACAGGAACCTTTTACATTTGGTTAGAAATTCAAAAGGAAATGATCTCAACAGAGATAAATGTCCTCCTGTGTGCTACCTATATCCCCCCACTAGAATCCCCATACTTTAATGAAGACAGCTTCTCCATCCTAGAGAGGGATATCAATCATTTCCAGGCCCAGGGACATGTACTAGTCTGTGGCGACCTAAACACCAGAACTGGACAAGAACCTGACACCCTCAGCACACAGGGGGACAAAGACCGACCTGGAGGTGACAGCATTTTCTTCCCCCATATGGCCCCCTAGGCACAACTCCGACAACATAACCAACAAAAAAACGGGTCACAATTCCTGCAGCTCTGTCGCACGCTGGGTATGTACATGGTCAATGGCAGGCTTTGAGGGGACTCTTATGGTAGGTACACCTATATAGCTCATCTCTAGGCAGTAGTACTGCCAGAGCCACAAAGAATTAGAAAAACACACCCAATTTTGATAAACTCCCATATCTACTGGGTGAAATACCACAGTGTGTCATCACAGCAGCAAGATGTGTGACCTGTTGCCACAAGAAAAGGGCAACCAGTGAAGAACAAACACCATTGTAAATACAACCCATATTTATGTTGATCTATTTTCTATTTTTTGTACTTTAACAATTTGCACATAATATGACATTTGAAATGTTTTAATTCTTTTGGAATTTTTGTGGCTGTAATGTTAACTGTTAATTTTGATTGATTATTTCACTTGTGTTTATTATCTACTTAAAATATGTTTCCCATGCCAATAAAGCCCTTATATTGAATTAAAAATTGAGAGAGAGAGTATCATTCATGTTCTTCTCAGTAATAAGATAAAAGAGTATCTTCTCCTCTTTTCTTCTCTGCTGACTAATTAGAATCTCTCTTTCTTTTAGCCTCGCCGTCCAATTTAGCTTTGTCTGGTTCTCTCCCTACCCCCTCTCTCTCTCCCTCTGTCTGGTTCTCTCCCTACCCCCCCTCTCTCTCTCCCTCTGTCTGGTTCTCTCCCTACCCCCCTCTCTCTCTCCCTCTGTCTGGTTCTCTCCCTACCCCCTCTCTCTCTCCCTCTGTCTGGTTCTCTCCCTACCCCCTCTCTCTCTCCCTCTGTCTGGTTCTCTCCCTACCCCCCTCTCTCTCTCCCTCTGTCTGGTTCTCTCCCTACCCCCTCTCTCTCTCCCTCTGTCTCTCTCCCTCTGTCTGGTTCTCTCCCTACCCCCTCTCTCTCCCTCTGTCTCTCTCCCTCTGTCTGGTTCTCTCCCTACCCCCTCTCTCTCTCCCTCTGTCTCTCTCCCTCTGTCTGGTTCTCTCCCTACCCCCTCTCTCTCTCTCCCTCTGTCTCTCTCCCTCTGTCTGGTTCTCTCCCTACCCCCCTCTCTCTCTCCCTGTCTCTCTCCCTCTGTCTGGTTCTCTCCCTACCCCCCTCTCTCTCTCTCCCTCTGTCTGGTTCTCTCCCTACCCCCTCTCTCTCTCTCCCTCTCTCTCTCTCCCTCTGTCTGGTTCTCTCCCTACACCCCTCTCTCTCTCCCTCTGTCTCTCTCCCTCTGTCTGGTTCTCTCCCTACCCCCCTCTCTCTCTCTCCCTCTGTCTCTCTCCCTCTGTCTGGTTCTCTCCCTACCCCCTCTCTCTCTCCCTCTGTCTCTCTCCCTCTGTCTGGTTCTCTCCCTGCCCCCCACCCTCTCTCTCGACAATTTATCCTCGGACTCAGACCTAATGAGTGTGTCCTAATCAGGCATTCCATTTCACTTACCAACTAATGAGATCATTCATAGGCTCCTTTAGCTTTTCTTATCTGCGAGACTTTCTCTCTCCCTCCATCTCTCTCTCTCTCTCTCTCTGTCTCTCTCTCTCTCTCTCTCTCTCTCTCTCTCTCTCTCTCTCTCTCTCTCTCTCTCTCTCTCGCTCTCGCTCTCTCTCTCTCTCTCACTCTCCCTCCATCTCTCTCTCGCTCTCTCTCCATCTCTATCTCACTCTCTCTCCATCTATTTCTCTCCCTCCATCTCGCTCTCTCTCTCCATCTATTTCTCTCCATCTCTCTCTCTCTCTCTCTCTCTCTCTCTCCATCTATTTCTCTCCCTCCATCTCTCTCTCTCTCTCTCTCTCTCTCTCTCTCTCTCTCTCTCTCTCTCTCTCGCTCTCTCTCCATCTATTTCTCTCCCTCCATCTCGCTCTCTCTCCATCTATTTCTCTCCCTCCATCTCGCTCTCTCTCTCTTTACATCTCTTTATCTCCCTCCATCTCTCTCTCTCGTTTCATCTATTTCTCTCCCTCCATCTCTCTCTCCATCTATTTATCTCCCTCCATCTCTCTCTCTCTCCATCTATTTCTCTACCTCCATCTCTCTCTCTCTTTACATCTATTTTTCTCCCTCCCTCTCTTCTCTCTGGCTCTCTTTCTTGCTTCAGTCTGTGTTTTTGTGATCCAATTTAGAGAAGACAGGAAGGTTATTGTACTATGAGTGACCCCAACTGTAGTGGACGTGGCTTCTCTCTTCAGACAGGAACTGAAATGTATTTAACCACTGATAGAATAGGTCCCAAATTGTACCCTATTCTTGACATAGTGTATTACTGTTGAACAGGGCCCATAGAATAGTGCACTACTGTTGAACAGGGCCCATAGAATAGTGCACTACTGTTGAACAGGGCCCATAGAGTAGTGTACTACCGTAGAGTGCCATTTGGACCTCACTAGTCTTGTAGTAGGAGACCAAAGGAAAGGTGTGGTGGAGAAACCCTTGTTATTACCCCTGTTACCCTTGTTATTATCAGCTTCGAAGGCTTCTCAACTGGGGGAAGTAGTTGTCAGTATTAAAAGTGTCTATTAGAGGTCTGCAACACAGTTTGACAAACATGTGGCTATTACGACGTGTGTGTGTGCGTGTGCGTGCGTGCGTGTGCGTGCACACACCATTCCTGCCACTGTACAGCTGTAAGGCATGTAGGTGGTGAGTGGCTCAAGGCAATATTCTGATTCCTGTCATCCACCAGTTGTCCACTGTGTTCAACAGGAAACAACCTCATGGTAAGTACGTCCATCACAAGACAACGACTGGCATTGAAATGGTACTGAATTGACTGGCATTGAAATGGTACTGAATTGACTTGCATTGAAATGGTACTGAATTGACTGGCATTGAAATGGTACTGAATTGACTTGCATTGAAATGGTACTGAATTGACTGGCATTGAAATGGTACTGAATTGACTTGCATTGAAATGGTACTGAATTGACTGGCATTGAAATGGTACTGAATTGACTTGCATTGAAATGGTACTGAATTGACTGGCATTGAAATGGTACTGAATTGACTTGCATTGAAATGGTACTGAATTGACTGGCATTGAAATGGTACTGAATTGACTGGCATTGAAATGGTACTGAATTGACTGGCATTGAAATGGTACTGAATTGACTGCCATTGAAATGGTACTGAATTGACTTGCATTGAAATGGTACTGAATTGACTTGCATTGAAATGGTACTGAATTGACTGGCATTGAAATGGTACTGAATTGACTGCCATTGAAATGGTACTGAATTGACTGCCATTGAAATGGTACTGAATTGACTGGCATTGAAATGGTACTGAATTGACTTGCATTGAAATGGTACTGAATTGACTGGCATTGAAATGGTACTGAATTGACTTGCATTGAAATGGTGCTGAATTGACTGGCATTGAAATGGTACTGAATTGACTTGCATTGAAATGGTACTGAATTGACTTGCATTGAAATGGTACTGAATTGACTTGCATTGAAATGGTACTGAATTGACTTGCATTGAAATGGTACTGAATTGACTGGCATTGAAATGGTACTGAATTGACTGGCATTGAAATGGTACTGAATTGACTTGCATTGAAATGGTACTGAATTGACTTGCATTGAAATGGTACTGAATTGACTTGCATTGAAATGGTACTGAATTGACTTGCATTGAAATGGTACTGAATTGACTGGCATTGAAATGGTACTGAATTGACTTGCATTGAAATGGTACTGAATTGACTTGCATTGAAATGGTACTGAATTGACTTGCATTGAAATGGTACTGAATTGACTGGCATTCTCTCCTTCCATCTCTCTCTCTCTCTCTCTCCATCTATTTCTCTCCCTCCATCTCTCTCTCTCTCTCGGTACTGAATTGACTTGCATTGAAATGTTATTGAATTGAATTGACTTGCATTGAAATGGTACTGAAATGACTTGCATTGAAATGGTACTGAATTGACTTGCATTGAAATGTTTTTAAATTGAATTGACTTGAAATGGTCCACATAAACCTTGGTACATAACTGATGACACTGATGTTGTGTTTTTAAATAAGTTCAGTTTGCATTTGTTGATAAACAACTATAAATAATTGATGTGGAAGCTGTGGGAAGGAGTAGTATGATGTAGGATCCGGCTGGCGCATACTAGAGAAGCCTTTGTTTTGGCAACCAGGCCTATGGGACAGTAGAGCTTCTCTCTCTCACACACACACAGAGAAACACACACACACAGAAACACACAGAAACACACACACAGAAACACAGAAACACACACAGAAACACACACAAAAACACAGAAACACACAGAAACACACACAGAAACACACGCACACACAGAAACACACACAGAAACACTGAAACACAGAAACACACACACACAGAAACACACACACACAGAAACACACACACACAGAAACACACAGAAACACACACAGACACAGAAACACACAGAAACACACACAGACAACAGTGAAACTGTGTGTTTGTTTTGGGTTCTAACACAGACAGGTTTACAGAAGAGGAGCTGGAACTATGCAGAATCTTCAGCCTCTTCAACCGTTCGATTTTCATTTCCTCCAGAGAATAATTGTATTATTTTCATTTCCTCCAGAGAATAATTGTATTATTTTAATTTCATCCAGAGAATAATTATATTCTTTAAATTTCATCCAGAGAATAATTTTATTATTTTAATTTCCTCAAGCTTCTGAATAGTGATAAGGACATCTAGGCAAGGAACATTCTTCACCCACACACATTAACAGAGTGAGGACAGCACACAAACACATTCTTCATTTTAATGAGATGGTAATGGAATGTTCCTCGTGGTATTCAGGTTCTGTTTTGAATTTTTATTTTTTTTATAATTGTGTTAGCATGTTCTCCACACCACATTGATAACTTACCAATAGGGCAATTAATTTCCGGTCCATACAGAACATGTTCGACGGTTCCTCTTGTGTCCTCGGTTGAACCAGGTCATATTCATGCGGGCAGAATGACAGTTAAAAACCTGCCTTTTGGCATTGATTTCAAAACATGTGACGTAAAGGAAAAATAGAATTCAGGTAGTAGGACATCTGTTTGTGTGTGTGTGTGTGTGCTTGCGTGTGTGTGTGCTTGCGTGTGTATGTACACAGCATTCAAGGAATTATGAGGTGAATTGATAGTGAGATGAAAATTGGGAGATGGCAAAATACTGAACTTCAGTAATAACAGACAGACAGACAGACAGACAGACTGGAGGGAGGAGGATATGACAAGAATAGATAATGAGGGATTCTAGAAGAGGGATGAGGGTTTAGGGAGGAATACGCATGGAGGGATGAGGGTTTAGGGATGAATATGCATGGAGGGATGAGAGTTTAGGGAGGAATACGCATGGAGGGATGAGGGTTAAGGGAAGAATACGCATGGAGGGATGAGGGTTTCGGGATGAATATGCATGGAGGGATGAGGGTTTAGGGATGAATATGCATGGAGGGATGAGGGTTTAGGGATGAATATGCATGGAGGGATGAGGGTTTAGGGATGAATATGCATGGAGGGATGAGGGTTTAGGGATGAATACGCATGGAGGGATGAGGGTTTAGGGATGAATACGCATGGAGGGATGAGGGTTTAGGGATGAATACGCATGGAGGGATGAGGGTTTAGGGAAGAATACGCATGGAGGGATGAGGGTTTAGGGATGAATACGCATGGAGGGATGAGGGTTTAGGGATGAATATGCATGGAGGGATGAGGGTTTAGGGATGAATATGCATGGAGGGATGAGGGTTTCGGGATGAATACGCATGGAGGGATGAGAGTTAAGGGAAGAATACGCATGGAGGGATGAGGGTTTAGGGATGAATACGCATGGAGGGATGAGGGTTTAGGGATGAATATGCATGGAGGGATGAGGGTTTAGGGATGAATATGCATGGAGGGATGAGGGTTTAGGGATGAATGTGCATGGAGGGATGAGGGTTTAGGGATGAATACGAATAGAGGAATGAGGGTTTAGGGAGGAATACGCATGGAGGGATGAGGGTTTAGGGATGAATACGCATGGAGGGATGAGGGTTTAGGGAAGAATACGCATGGAGGGATGAGGGTTTAGGGATGAATATGCATGGAGGGATGAGGGTTTAGGGATGAATATGCATGGAGGGATGAGGGTTTAGGGAAGAATACGCATTGAGGGATGAGGGTTTAGGGATGAATACGAATAGAGGAATGAGGGTTTAGGGAGGAATACGCATGGAGGGATGAGGGTTTCGGGAGGAATACGCATGGAGGGATGGGGGTCGTAAGCTCACATTTTGGGTCAATCACAGTGGTCAGGTATTCTGCCACTGTGTACTCTCTGTTCAGGGCCAAATAGCATTCTAGTTAGGTCTGTTTTTTGGTAAATTCCTTCCAATGTGTCAAGTAATTATATTTTTGTTTTCTCATGATTTGGTTGGGTCTAATTGTGTTGCTGCCCTGGGGCTCTGTGGGGTCTGTTTGTGTTTGTGAACAGAGTCCCAGGACCAGCTTGCTTAGGGGACTCCTCTCCAGGTTCATCTCTCTGTAGGTGATGGCTTTGTTATGGAAGGTTTGGGAATCACTTCCTTTTAGGCGGTTGTAGAATTTAACAGCTCTTTTCTGGATATTGATCATTAGCGGGTATCATCTCAATTCTGCTCTGCATGCGTTATTTGGTGTTTTACATTGTACATGGAGGATATTTTTGCAGAATTCTGCATGCAGAGTCTCAATTTGGTGTTTGTCCCATTTTGTGAATTCTTGGTTGGTGAGCGGACCCCAGACCTCACAACCATAAAGGGCAATGGGTTCTATAACTGATTCAAGGAATTTTAGCCAGATCCTAATTGGTATGTCGAATTTTATGTTCATTTTGATGGCATAGAAGGCCCTTCTTGCCTTGTCTCTCAGATCGTTTACAGATTTGTGGAAGTTACCTGTTGGCGCTGATGTTTAGGCCGAGGTAGGCATCGTTTTTTTGGATGCTTTACGGCAACGGTGTCTTGATGGAATTTGTATTCGTGGTCCTGGGATCCGGACCTTTTTTGGAATACCATTATTTTGTCTTACTGGGATTTACAGAATCTGTGCAGAAGATCTAGGTGCCATTCTCTCTCTCCTCTCTTTTCTCTCCCAACTATTTCTCTCCCATCTCTCTCCCCTATCTTTCTCATCATCAGACTCAGAGCTGGCTGAGCAGTGTATTCAGTGTGTTCAGTGTGTTCAGTGTATTTAGTGTGTTCAGTTGGTTCAGTGTGTTCAGTGTGTTCAGTCTGTTCAGTGTGTTCAGTTAGTTCAGTGTGTTCAGTGTGTTCAGTGTGTTCAGTTAGTTCAGTGTGTTCAGTTGGTTCAGTGTGTTCAGTCTGTTCAGTGTGTTCAGTTAGTTCAGTGTGTTCAGTGTGTTCAGTTGGTTCAGTGTGTTCAGTGTGTTCAGTGTGTTCAGTGTGTTCAGTTGGTTCAGTGTGTTCAGTTGGTTCAGTCTGTTCAGTGTGTTTAGTTGGTTCAGTGTGTTCAGTGTGTTCAGTTGGTTCAGTGTGTTCAGTCTGTTCAGTCTGTTCAGTGTGTTCAGTTGGTTCAGTGTGTTCAGTGTGTTCAGTGTGTTCAGTGTGTTCAGTTGGTTCAGTTGGTTCAGTGTGTTCAGTGTGTTCAGTTGGTTCAGTGTGTTCAGTGTGTTCAGTTGGTTCAGTCTGTTTAGTGTGTTCAGTTGGTTCAGTGTGTTCAGTGTGTGCAGTGTGTTCAGTTGGTTCAGTGTGTTCAGTGTGTTCAGTGTGTTCAGTGTGTTCAGTTGGTTCAGTGTGTTCAGTGTGTCCAGTGTGTCCAGTGTGTTCAGTTGGTTCAGTGTGTCCAGTGTGTCCAGTGTGTTCAGTTGGTTCAGTGTGTTCAGTTGGTTCAGTGTGTTCAGTTGGTTCAGTGTGTTCAGTTGGTTCAGTGTGTTCAGTGTGTTCAGTGTGTTCAGTTGGTTCAGTGTGTTCAGTGTGTTCAGTGTGTTCAGTGTGTTCAGTTGGTTCAGTGTGTTCAGTGTGTTCAGTTGGTTCAGTGTGTTCAGTGTGTTCAGTGTGTTCAGTGTGTTCAGTTGGTTCAGTGTGTTCAGTGTGTTCAGTGTGTTCAGTGTGTTCAGTTGGTTCAGTGTGTTCAGTGTGTTCAGTTGGTTCAGTGTGTTCAGTTGGTTCAGTGTGTTCAGTGTGTTCAGTTGGTTCAGTGTTCAATGGGGGCAGTGAGTAACTCAGTCAGAGAGACATTGCTGCCATAAACTGGTTATTCTTTCCCTCTAGTTATGAGGAAATGTTCTTGCTGCAAGTGATTTTGACGGTGCTGCAACTCGTAAACAGACTGAATATAATCATATTGATCTGGAACTATATATTCTAATTGATCGATATGGGATGTTCACCAACCAATCAACACCGGCACATTTTTGTATGATAATGAACACCATGGCAACCGTGATTCCAGAAGATTAGTCAGTAAAATACCATGGTAACGTAAGTTCCAGCAGATATCTGCCCGAGAGGATATTTTGAGAGTGGTCAGGATGGAATCGCATTACCAACATACAGTGGTATAAAGTACTTAAGTAAAAATACTTTAAAGTACTACTTAAGTCATTTTTTGGGGTGTCTGTACTTAACTTCACTATTTATATTTTTGACAACTTACTTTTACATCACTACATTCCAAAAAAAAAAAAAAAAAGTACTTTTTACCTGACACCCTAAAGGAGCCGTTACATTTTCAATGCTTTGTAGCACAGGAAAATGGTACGATTCACGTACTTATCAAGAGCACATCCCTGGTAATCCCCACTGTCTCTGTTCTGGCGGATTCACTAAACACACAATGCTTCGTTTGTAAATGATGTCTGGGTGTTGGAATGTGCCCCATGGCTATCGGTAAGACATTTACAACAGTACATTTGTGCCGTCTGGTTTCCTTAATATAAGCAATTTGAAATGACTCATACTTTTACTTCTGATACTTATTTATTAATATTTATTCAAATTAGTTTTTTTTTTTGCTGCCAAGAAATGTCCTTTCGTTTTGAAACTTTGTTTCTTAAATCCTGTGTTGTTGTTGTTGTAATGAAATCTTTACAATCATGTTATTTATTTTTTATTTATTTTTTAAATATTTTTTCAAACATTTGTGGAAAATACACTTTATGACACTGTCATGAAGCATCATGACCACCATAATCATATAAGCCAGATAAGCCAATCACGTAGAGGCCTTTATATCAGTCATCAGTCACAAAGAGGGTGTCTTTGTCCTGCTCCTGAAATCTGCTCCTGCATTCATCACAGTCATCAACAACAGAGCTTTGGGGTGTAGGTGCGTGTCCCACATCAACGTGTTCGCACCTACAATTATTATTTAACATGGTCAATTAAACAAAAATGTTATATATAACATAAACATACTGTTGACAAGTAGACTACGGTGTAATGGAAGGTTTTGCCTTGTGTGGTAGGTTTAGTGGGTTTGGCCACTCTTATGTAGGTGTCATAACCAGCCATAACATAACACAGTATACTGTATGTCACAACAGGTCTAAATATCAGTGTTATGACCGTGTCATAACAGGTTATGACACGTTATGTCAGCTGTTGTGACACATTATGACATAGTTAAATTGAGCTGTTATGACACATTATGACACGGCTCAATTTAACTATGTCATAATGTGTCACAACAGCTGACATAACATGTCATGACATGGTCATAACACTGATATTTAGACATTGTGTGGTAGGTTTAGTGGGTTTGGCCACTCTTATGTAGGTGTCATAACCAGCCATAACATAACACAGTATACTGTATGTCACAACAGGTCTAAATATCAGTGTTATGACAGTGTCATAACAGGTTATGACATGTTATGTCAGCTGTTGTGACACATTGTGACATAGTTAAATTGAGCCGTGGCCCCGCTCCTGCATCTTACGGGTCCAAAGAGGAAAGATAAACCAACGTAGCCTCAATCATAACCCTTCATTTCCACATCCCGGTTCAACCCCAACTGAAAAATAGCTCAAAGAAACTTCCAGTCTAAAACCCCAAACAGCAAGCAATGCAGGTGTAAAAGCACGGTGGCTAGGGGAAAAACTCCCTAGAAAGGCAAAAAAAAACTAGGAACAAACCTAGAGGAGGAACCAGGCTGTGAGGGGTGGCCAGTCCTCTTCTGGCTGTGCCGGGTGCAGATTATAACAGAACATGGACAAGATTTTAAAAAATGTTCATAAAACAGGCAGAACAGTTGAAACTGGAGAAGCAGCACGGCCAGGTGGACTGGGGACATCAAGGAGTCATCAGGCCAGGTATGCCTTGAGGAATGGTCCTAATGCTCAGGTCCTCCGAGAGAGAGAGAGAGAGAGAGAGAGAGAGAGAGAGAGAGAGAGAGAGAGAGAGAGAGAGAGAGAGAGAGAGAGAGAGACAGCGAATGACACCCTTATGTATGAGGGTGTGGGAAACAGAACTAGGGCACGTATGACGTAAAAAACATTGTGTGTGTGTGCGTATGAGAGAGTGTGTTTATCTCTGTGTGCATGTTAATCTATCGCCTTAGTTTCCTTATTTCACACACACACACACACACACACACACACACACACACACACACACACACACACACACACACACACACACACACACACACACACACACACACACACACACACACACACACACACACACACACACACACACACACAGACACACACAGGAGAAGACAAAAAAACAGTCCATCTCAGCGATATGAGAACAATTATTTTTAATGTAGTTTATAAACAGCTTTTGAATCTGGCGTAGTTTTATAACCACATACAAAATTAGGGTCGCATTGTGGGAGGGAGGGAGGGAGGGAGGGAGGGAGGGAGGGAGAAAAGGCAGAGGATGATGAGGAGGAAGAATGAAAGAAGACAGAAAAGTGCACAATTTATCTGAACTGACTCCGCTTAACAAAGAAAAGACAGAACGGAAGACAGAACTGAAGACAGAACGGAAGACAGAACTGAAGACAGAACGGAAGACAGAACTGAAGACAGAACGGAAGACAGAACTGAAGACAGAACTGAATACAGAACGGAAGACAGAACTGAAGACAGAACGGAAGACAGAACTGAAGACAGAACGGAAGACAGAACTGAAGACAGAACGGAAGACAGAACTGAAGACAGAACGGAAGACAGAACTGAAGACAGAACGGAAGGCAGAATGGAAGACACAACGGGAAGACAGAACAAAAGACAGAACGGAAGAAAGAAGGAAATGAAAAGAAGTCCTTCAGACAGACTGCCGACAGACCGCAAGCGGACTTAAAAGACAGAAAGGACCGAGCCAGTTTCTCCGTGGTTACAAAAGTCGCCCTCACATCAACGAACGGACACAGAGGTCATTTTACAGCATCACCCCACGTTTTACAGCAGTACGAAGACTGTCTATCGCAGCCGCCACCAACCCTGGCCCTGGAGACACACAGTAGGGAGTGCACCACCACACCTGATTGAACTAATCAGAACTGAGTCACCACTAGTGTTGGATGGTATCCAGACTCTTATCCCGGGAATTAAGGTATTACCAGGTTTGTACACAAGGGGGGGCCAAAAACGCAAAAAAAAAGTCCATTAGGGGTCTATTACCAGAATGCTAACAAAATTAGCACAAGTAATAGCGAATTTCCATGGAGCCTGCTAGCTAAATATTCTAACGAGCGCATAACGGCAGTCCAGTTTATAAAGTTATACATACATAGGTAGACCACCGATTGCCATTTTTGCTGAGTTTGAACTTTTACAAGGGAATGTGAATGAGAGACATTGTGCAAATGAACAGTACTGGCTCTGGAGCCAGCATGCGTACACACTGTGTCTGTGTGGAGTCTGGAGTCGCTAGGGCAACGGGCCTGCCTGCTCCGCTCGGAGAAGATGGGGGAGGAGCAGACAGGCGAGAACGGAGAGGAGAAAAAAAAAACGTAAGGAAATCAAAAGATGACAGCTGTACAAATGACTAATCCAAAGGGCTTTGACTTCTCCAACACGGCAGAAAGCCAACACAATATAATGCCTCAATCACCTTATTAATTCACCCACTTAATTAACTAGCAAGTTAAACTTAGGAGTCACGTTAATGCAGAATTCTTTATTTTTCACGCAGAAAAACATAGGTAAAACGCATAAGAAATATCTTGTTGTGTTTTGTAAACGCAGATCTATTATAATTTATGCTCAGCATCAGACACATTTTGTGCTTCAGTTGCACTTCTCCACTCGGGTGAGAATTCACGGACAGGCATTATATCAGCAGACAGCGCTTTGACTGATGTGGAGCTACTTTTCTGTGTAGCTGACGTCTAGCTACTTTCTATTTAGTTGTACATGTTCAAGTGTGGCCTGGAGTGTTTAAATTTCCCTCGTGGTGCACATTTCATCGGGCCGTAGTTTGCCAACCCCTGCACTAGCTGAATCAGGTGTGTCAGTGCAGGGCTAGAACAAAAGCCCTGTATATCTCCAGGACCAGGTTTGGAGACCACTGTTCTACAGGGACATCCGTCACCGTGGGGACAGCTTGGTGAGTGTAGGACTGGACAGGGCAGGGCAAGGCTGGGGAGGTGTTGTTACCACTCCAGTCCACAAGGAGCGCTGTGGGCCCTCTGTCACCTGTTCCTTTATCTCCTCTCCATGAAGAAGAGTTCCAGCTCCTGAAGAAGGTTTTCGAACCATGAAGAAGAGTTCCAGAACACTGAAGGTTTGTGAATCACAAAGAGAGTTCCAGAACACTGAAGGTTTGTGAATCACAAAGAGAGTTCCAGAACACTGAAGGTTCCAGAAACATGAAAAAGATTCCTGATCCTGAAGAAGGTTCCAGAATCACGAGGAGAGATCTAGAGCTCTCTGTCTCCTCAGACATAGCAGCAGTTCAGTAGAATCAGAACGTTCCATGTTCAGTCTCTCAAATCCATTGTGTAGTGTAGAACATTCACAACACTCCAGAATGAGGACTGTACCTGAAGCAACAGTTTGCCCATTCTCTCTTCTCATTGGACTTCCGTATACTCATTCCATCAATCCTTCACTATTTCTTTCTGACTGAAGTTGAAATGCCCCATGTACATGTATGTTCATATGTGTCAGGCTTCACTAGTAGCCATGAGGCTACTGGAGAGATTCATTCAATTCAATAGACAGGACTATTAACCTCTCAACTCTCCTATTAGCTATCATTTACCTTTGACTTCTGGGCTTTGAGCCTCTAGGTTTTCCGTAGGCACTAACCTCTCCCTCTTTCTCCACTGGGCACACACCTGGTTGAATCAACATTGTTTCCACATCATTTTAATGAAATTACGTTGAACCGACGTGGAAAATACGTTGAATTGACATCTGTGTCCCAGTGGGTCTCTACAACTAGAATGGCTTATACAGTGGGTATGATAGTATTCACCCCCTTTGGAATTTCCCATTTTGTTGCGTTACAAATTGGAATTGAAAGGGATTTAATTATGACTTTTTTAGTTATTGATCTACACAAAATACTCCATAATGTCAAGGTGAAAATGTAATTCTACCATTGTTTACAAAGGAATACAACTTCAATAACTAAAATATATTAGTTGCATAAGTATTCACCCCCTTTGTTAATGAAGTCAAGCCAAAATATGTTCCGGATAAAATATGGCTTAAAGCTAGAATCCTTAAATTGTTACACATTTTTGGACATATAAATTAATGATATATATACCCATTTATTATTGTAGAATGCTTGATGAGCTTTACTTCAATGTTTGTAAACGATGGATATGTAAACAAACACTGTATAGCCTCAAAACACGGCTACAACTATCATGTTGATATCATGGATGGTCAGTCCTTGCATCAATGGCTCTGTCCATCAATTTGGAACGTGGTGACATTTCTCCATGCCCATCCCTTCAGCTTTTATTTTTATTTTACCAAAACAGAGGCAGGGTGTGTGCACTTTGTTATTGTGTCAACGATTCCAACTTTGACAAATCACATAATAAGTGACATGGAAGGGAGTTGACATGATTTTTGACCCTTCCTCTGTCCCCCCAATACATACAACATGTGTAAGATCTCTTGGTCAAGTACTGAATTTCAAGCACAGATTCAACTACAACGACTCGCAGACAGACATGGAGACTGTTTACATAAACCACACTGTACTGTAGATTAGTTACCAACACACTGTAATATGGGCAGCAGGTATCCTAGAGGTTAAGAGTGTTGGGCCAGTAACACAGTTTAATATGGGCAGCGGGTAACCTAGAGGTTAAGAGTGTTGGGCCAGTAACACAGTTTAATATGGGCAGCAGGTAACCTAGAGGTTAAGAGTGTTGGGCCAGTAACACAGTTTAATATGGGCAGCAGGTAACCTAGAGGTTAAGAGTGTTGGGCCAGTAACACAGTTTAATATGGGCAGCAGGTAACCTAGAGGTTAAGAGTGTTGGGCAAGTAACACAGTTTAATATGGGCAGCAGGTAACCTAGAGGTTAAGAGTGTTGGGCCAGTAACACAGTTTAATATGGGCAGCAGGTATCCTAGAGGTTAACAGTGTTGGGCCAGTAACACAGTTTAATATGGGCAGGGGGTAACCTAGAGGTTAAGAGTGTTGGGCCAGTAACACAGTTTAATATGGGCAGCAGGTAACCTAGAGGTTAAGAGTGTTGGGCCAGTAACACAGTTTAATATGGGCAGCAGGTATCCTAGAGGTTAACAGTGTTGGGCCAGTAACACAGTTTAATATGGGCAGCGGGTATCCTAGAGGTTAAGAGTGTTGGGCCAGTAACACAGTTTAATATGGGCAGCGGGTAACCTAGAGGTTAACAGTGTTGGGCCAGTAACACAGTTTAATATGGGCAGCGGGTAACCTAGAGGTTAAGAGTGTTGGGCCAGTAACACAGTTTAATATGGGCAGCGGGTAACCTAGAGGTTAAGAGTGTTGGGCCAGTAACACAGTTTAATATGGGCAGCGGGTAACCTAGAGGTTAACAGTGTTGGGCCAGTAACACAGTTTAATATGGGCAGCGGGTAACCTAGAGGTTAAGAGTGTTGGGCCAGTAACACAGTTTAATATGGGCAGCTGGTAACCTAGAGGTTAAGAGCGTTGGACCAGTAACACAGTTTAATATGGGCAGCAGGTATCCTCTCACGTGATATGGCTGTAGTAGTATTCTTTTTTTCTTGTATTCTCAATTGAATCAACCATCAACAAACAGAACCCTAGAGGTGAGACTGATACTCCCCTTTGTGACATCATCAAAGAGTAATTCCCCATGGCTCTTAAAGCTTCAGTTGAAATGAACGCATCAACAGACTACACTTCAACACACACACACACACACCTCAGTGCAGGAGCCAGAGCTGGTCAGTCACAGGTGTGTGTTCTGAACTGTACTGTAAGGTGTTGTTGATAGAACAGCAGCTACATGTAAACCAAGTCTCAGCTGAGTGACAGCAGCACAGCCAATAGGATGCAGAGAAAAGTGCCAGCGGGGCAGGACGCCACGTTACTATTGGCTCTCTTGACCCCACTGGGCGGGCCAACTGATGTCCTGGGGACACACTTGTTCCTCTTGCGGGGGGGGGCGGATGGGTTGTATTTATCCCCTCCAGGGGTGTAGTCCTCCTCCTCCCTCAGTACCTGCACCTCGTTCTGACCCCCCTTGTCACCCTTTCCCTTGCGACCCCGGGTACAGTTCCTGTGACTGCCCTTTGGCGGCCTGGGAAGGGGTAAGGGTAGGGGCGAAGGGGATGGGTCCCCGTTGTGCTGGTCCCCGTGTGGTTGATGTGGGTACTGGTGGTGGTTATGGCGGTGCTTGTGGTTCCTGTGATGGAGTCGATGGTCCTCGTCTTTCGTCTGGGACACCCCCAGCTCGGCCTCCCCGCCTACGACCCCTCCTCCCCGGGCTTCTCCTGCTGAACAGCTGGGTAGGTCCTCCTTCCTCAGGCCTTTTAGGTCCCGGCCCTGGAGCTTAGGAGGGGAAACACACTCCAGCACCGACGTAGAACCCCGGAACCTCCGTAGCCAGTCCCACAGTGACAGAGCCTGGATAATGATAATGCATTTTAATATTTTACTAATAGACAATCAATTTAATTTACTAATGTACGCCTTTCAAAACACCCAAGGACAGCTTACATTAAAGTACAGTAAAACAGCATGAAACAGTGCAATTAAAATCGATCAAAATAGCACATGGAACAAGCACAACAGGGGGGATATGGTCCGAATATGGTCTTATCACGAAAGTATCTTGGGTAGCTGAAAACCAAGATGTGCGTTAGTTGTGTTTTTTTGGAATCCACCTTGCAGTCACACTCCCAGGGGTTGTTGTTGAGTCTGAGGTACTCCAGGGAAGACAGCAGAGCCAGGCTTGCTCCAGACAGCTCAGTCAGAGAGTTGTTGAACAGGTACAGGGTAGTGAGGCGACTCAGGTCGTGGAAGGCCAGCCGGTGGACCCACTGCATTAGAAACAGATTAGAAAACGTTGATGCTAAATGCCATATTAATATCCTCAACTAGTCTATGTTATTTTCTGTACTTGATGCAATTCATTTAGCGTACATACAGACTAAATCCCCATTCCAACAGGAAGAGCAATAGACCAGCAATAGTTAAAATCCCCATTCCAACAGGAAGAGCAATAGACCAGTCCCTGGTGATGAAGTGCAATATAGTCCAACATCTTATAGAAGTGAAAGATTGCATTAGGGAGGGGTGAAAGAGTTCCTGGCTGGTGATCCTGGCTGGTGATCCTGGCTTTGGGGTGTCTGTTGGGCTGGCTGGCCTAGTGGTAATTCTGCAGCTGCCAGTACACAGCTTCAGTGTTTTTAAAAAGAAAGACTTTGGGGTGTCTGGTGGGCTGGCTGGTGGTCCTGACTTTGGGGTGTCTGGTGGGCTGGCTGGCCTAGTGGTAATTCTGCAGCTGCCAGTACACAGCTTCAGTGTTTTTAAAAATAAAGACTTTGGGGTGTCTGGTGGGCTGGCTGGTGGTCCTGACTTTGGGGTGTCTGGTGGGCTGGCTGGTGATCCTGACTTTGGGGTGTCTGTTGGGCTGGCTGGTGGTCCTGACTTTGGGGTGTCTGGTGGGCTGGCTGGCCTAGTGGTAATTCTGCAGCTGCCAGTACACAGCTTCAGTGTTTTTAAAAAGAAAGACTTTGGGGTGTCTGGTGGGCTGGCTGGTGGTCCTGACTTTGGGGTGTCTGGTGGGCTGGCTGGTGGTCCTGACTTTGGGGTGTCTGGTGGGCTGGCTGGTGGTCCTGACTTTGGGGTGTCTGGTGGGCTGGCTGGTGGTCCTGACTTTGGGCTGTCTGTACCTGTAGCCGGTTCTGGTGTAGTAAGAGGCGGTCCAGGACTCCCAGCCCCCTGAAGGTGTTCTGGTGGAGGGACCAGAGCTTGTTGCCATGGAGGAAGAGGTGGGTGAGGTTAAGCAGGTCCACAAACAGATCATCTTCCAGGAACTCCAACTGGTTGTCCTGGGGAGGGATGAGGGGGGGTGGGATGAGGGGGAGGGATGAGAGGGAGGGATGGGAGAAGTTTGGGAGAGATATACAGATGTAGTATCGTAATTTGATCACTCTGTTGTCAGGAAAATCAAAAAGTACCCTAGTAGTAACATAAATGCCATGAAACCCACAGCCGATCTAAACTAATTTATCATTTGAATGTTTTTTTTATTATCGATATGTATATATAATGAAATCCTCCTGCTGCAGGATACATTTGCTCCTGTGGAGAAACTGGTCAAATTCAGATCTGTTTGCAGTGCCTTCGGAAAGTATTCGGACCCCTTGACTCTTTCCACATATTGTTACATTACAGACGTATTCTAACATGGATTAAGAAAAAAGTAATCCTGAGCAATCTACACACAATATCCCATAATGACATCACAATACCCCATAATGACATCACTATACCCCATAATGACATCACAATACCCCATAATGACAAAGTGGAAATAACGTTTTTTTTTTGTTTGTTTGTTTTTTAACTGAATAAACACCTGAAATATCTTATTTACATAAGTATTCAGACCCTTTGCTATGAGACTCGAAATTGAGCTCAGGTACATCCTGTTTCCATTGATCATCCTTGAGATGTTTCTACAACTTGATTGGAGTCCACCTGTGGTAAATTCAATTGATAGGACATGATTTGGAAAGGCACACAACTGTCTATATAAGGTCCCACAGTTGACAGTGCATGTCAGAGCAAAAACCAAGCCATGAGGTCGAATGAATTGTCCGTAGAGCTCCGAGATAGGATTGTGTTGAGGCACAGATCTGGGGAAGGGTACCAAAAAATGTCAGCAGTATTGAAGGTCACAAAGAACACAGTGGCCTCCATCTTTCTTAAATGGAAAAAGTTTGGAACAACAAAGACTCTTTCTAGAGCTTGCCTCCTGGCAATCGGGGGAGAAGGGCCTTGGTGAGGGAGGTGACCAAGAACCGAATGGTCACTCTGACAGAGCTATTAAGTTCCTATGTGGAGATGGGAGAACCTTCCAGGACAACCATCTGTGCAGCATTCCACCAGTCAGGCCTTATGGTAGAGTGTCCAGATGGAAACCACTCCTCAGTAAAAGGCACATGACAGCCCATTTTGAGTTTGCCAAAAGGCACCTAAAGACTCTCAGACCATGAGCAACAAGATTATCTGGTCTGATGAAACTACAATTGAACTCTTTGGCCTGAATGCCAAGCGTCACGTCTGGAGGAAACCTGGCACCATCCCAAAGGTGAAGGATGTTTTTCAGCAGCAGGGACTGGGAGACTAGTCAGGATCAAGGCAAAGATGAACAGGAGCAAAGTACAGAGAGATCCTTGATGAATACCTGCTCCAGAGCGCTTGGGGCCTCAGACTGGGGCAAAGGTTCACCTTCGAACAGGACAACGACCTTAAGCACACAGCCAAAACAACACAGGAGTGGCTTCAGGACAAGTCTCTGAATGTCCTTGAGTGGCCCAGCCAGAGCCCGGATTTGAACATCTCTGGAGTGACCTGAAAACAGCTGTGCTGCAACGCTCCCCTCCCCATCTGACCGAGCTTGAGAGGATCTGCAGAGAAGAATGGGAGAAACTCCCCAAATACAGGTGTGCCAAGCTTGTAGTGTCATACCCAAGAAGATTTGAGGCTGTAATCGCTGCCAAAGGTGCCTCAACAAAGTACTGAGTAAAGGGTCTGAATACTTACGTAAAATGTGATATCTGTTTTTTGTTTTTATTAGCAAACATTTTTAAAAGCCTGTTATTGCTTTAAAAAAATATATATTTTAGAACAAGACTTGTAACCTGACAAAATGTGGAAAAAGTCAATGGGTCTGAATACTTCCCGAATGTAAGACAAATACTGGTCAAATTAAAATCCTACATCTGAATAGGACAAATATAGACAGTAGACACTAGAGCTCACACCTAAACTATAGCTTACTGTAACCTACCAAACATTACAAATTATTACTTTTTTTGAGAACAATCAAATCTTCTTGCTGCAGAATTATTTAACTCCTGCAACAAATACTGGTCAAATTAAAATCCTACATCTGAATAAGACAAATATAGACAGTAGGATGTGGTGTCAGGAGGTTTTGTGTTCACTGTATTATAGTCGGCTTCTCACTGTAGCTATGACGTATGTAGCTAGCTATCTAATATAGCTACGATTTTCTATTCTATTCCCTCTACCTGCAGATAGAGGTACTGCAGGCTGCTGAGGCCCTCGAAGATCCCCGGCGGCAGGCTGAGCAGCCCACAGTGGTAGAGGTGCAGGGCGTGCAGCCGGCCTAGGCCCTGGAAGGTGTCTGAAGCCAGGGCCCTCAGGTGACGGTTGTCCCCCAGGTCCAGCTCCTCCAGGCGGGCAAAGCCATGAAAGGTGGAGGCCTGGATGTAAGAGATGTTGTTGGAATAGAGCCACAGCATGGCCGTGGTAGGGCTGAAGTGGCCTCGCAGCAAACGCTGGATCTTGTTGTTCTGGAAGAATGGAGATAAACAAAGGATGGGAACGCTGCTTAGGGTCTGGATGTGGCTCTTTGGAAACCGGACGGCAACATTGGAAATTATAATTAGACAAAACTATTCCAAAAGAAGAAGTCCAAGACACTCAGTATAATTAGTTTTTTTTTTAAGAATACAAAGGCTTTTTAATTCCCTAGACTACACAAGGTTGAGTAATCAACTGGTTCTTACCTGCAGGAAGACCCTCTCGCTCTGGGCTGGGATCTCCTCTGGGACAGACAGAAAGTTATGTGCCTGACAGGATACGGTGCTGGGAGAGGTGTAGCAGATACAGTCCCTGGGACAGGGGGAGGAGAGGTCCAGGCCGCACAGGACGAGGAGCAGCTCTATACCTCCAGAACCTGACAAGACGAAAGAGGAGAGAGGAAGTTAGTTGGGACACACAGCACCAGCAACACAACCTTTAGAGAGGAGAGCCATTTTTTGGAAAACCTTTATTGGCTGGATGGAGAAAGAGAGAGAGAGGATGGAGAGAGAGGATAGAGAGAGAGAGAGAGAGAGAGAGAGAGAGAGAGAGAGAGAGAGAGAGAGAGAGAGAGAGAGAGAGAGACAGAACAAATTGTATTACGTGTATATTGATGAGGGGGGAAAAAAAAGGCTGTAACATATCAAAATGTGGAAAAAGTCAAGGCGTCTGAATACTTAAAAATGACAGGGTAAATTAAGTCTATTTGAAGAAAATGTTACCATTTGGTCCCAGTCCAAAAAGAGTAAAATGTACTCTGGAAACAAAGTTATTCTTTTTGCTCAATTTAGTGTTGAAATTTTACTCTGCATCATAGCGTTTCACTCTGTACAGTATTAATTTTAAAATAACTATGTCACTTGTTTGTTTTTTTACTCTCTGCAGTGTTTTTCAGTATTGTAGAGTTAATTGTAGAGAGTAACGTTTACTCCTACATGTGTCATTACAAATTCACTCTGACTCATAACAGTAAATAAATTGATCAGGGTAAAACACAGAAACATTATATTACTACCATAAATCAGTCAACACAAAATATATCAATAAGAGGAGGATATGTTTACTTCATGAGATGCCAAAAACAGCTCAAACAGTACTTGCATTTGTGTACAATCTTTGAAATAAAATTAAGCAATAGGGACAGTGCGAATTGAAAGCCCACGCCCCAAACAAGACAAACAACCAAATCTGAACGAGTATACTGTACATTCCCTTGATGTTTGACCCATTTTTACACTTAAAACCTGGAAGGAGGTCACCCTATCTCATCAGATTCTTCCATTGCATCAGATTCAAGGACAATATTTTCCCTGGACCAATATCCAATGTATCTAGGTCAAATGTTTGCCAGTTGTATGCCATGGCACTTTGGTGTTTCTTGGCCAATGTTTTAGTTATTATTATTATAATTTTTTAAAAATCTTTTCACTTCTTTAAATATATAAATATAATAAGTGCTTTGCTTCATAGCGCATACACCAGCTATGGAGAATTGGCCTGATTTTCAGAATACAGAATAAAATGATGAAAATGTAAAATTATGCTTTGGTTAAAACCTTTTTCTAGTTGAAGCTCTGAATTCTACATTTCTTTTGAGGTGAAATGCTTGTTTTTTCGCATGTGCTGTAGTAGCAGTTCCACCTCAAACTGCCCTCCACAATGTCATGCACGATATCAATTGAAACATTCTCAGTTGTAATGAAAGTACTGTAATTGTCACGCTGGTATAAATGATGATTCGGGAGACAGGCGCAGGAATGGGTAATCGTTTTTTTTTTTTATTACGCCCCAAATTACGACGTGCCGTGTAAAGGCACGGGGACGAAGACCAAACAAACACAGGGTTGAGACCCCAAAACAAAAGAGCGAGGAGTACCTCGGAATAAATAACACAAGAGCACAATGATTAACACACGGGACGAGACCTGTAATCATCTGCGTAATCCACAACGGCACAAGGCCAAAACACACAGCACAGGTACTCACACGCACCAACGGACATTGTAACAATAATCGACAGCACCGTGGTGAACAAAGGGCACATACATACAAATACAATCAGTGTGAATAGGGGCCAGGTGTGCGCAATGAAAGTTCCAGAGGGATCCGTGACAGTAATGAATTTAACAGGCAGGATTTATTGAACCCCCATCGCATGGGGCAGAGTGGGATTTCTCTCCGTTGATTGGGAATGTTCCACATGCATCTATTTAGTTCAACACTACCTTGGGACTGTCTTCATTAAACTTTGGTCGGGAAGTCGTCTTTCTCAGACAGAATCGGCAGTAATATCTTACACTAAAAGATTCCATCAAAACCAAATTAACCATGAATCCCACGAATCCCACGAATCCCATGAATACCACGAATACCATGAATACTACGGTTGTCGCCTGTTACTTGGACAAAAGTTCCATGAATTTGGTGATTGTACAAGGGAACCTTAATTCCACTATTTTTCCAAAATGTTTACATTTCATACAATTGGGTCAAGTAGTGAGTGAAACCCATAGGTTTTTATATCTTGAGCATGAATAGAGAAACCAGGTGAATATTGAGCAGAGAGGCATTCCACTTTGGAGAGAGGCATTCCACTTTGGAGAGGCATTCCACATTGGAGAGGCATTCCACTTTGGAAAGGCATTCCACTTTGGAGAGGCACTCCACTTTGGAGAGGCATTCCGTAAAGTAAATGGCACCCAATTTATGTATGCCACGCTTCGAACCAAGAAAATTAGCGGTTTCAAAGTCGTCGTACAAGAGTTGAATTCATATTGTATGTTTCTCTTCTGAGAATAGAGCACGAGTCTCTTCTGAGAATAGAGCACGAGTCTCTTCTGAAAATAGAGCACGACTCTCTTCTGAGAATAGAGCACGAGTCTCTTCTGAGAATAGAGCACGAGTCTCTTCTGAGAATAGAGCACGAGTCTCTTCTGAGAATAGAGCACGAGTCTCTTCTGAAAATAGAGCACGACTCTCTTCTGAGAATAGAGCACGAGTCTCTTCTGAGAATAGAGCACGAGTCTCTTCTGAGAATAGAGCACTAGTCTCTTTCTGAGAATAGAGCACGAGTCTCTTCTGAGAATAGAGCACGAGTCTCTTCTGAGAATAGAGCACGACTCTCTTCTGAGAATAGAGCACGAGTCTCTTCTGAGAATAGAGCACGACTCTCTTCTGAGAATAGAGCACGAGTCTCTTCTGAGAATAGAGCACGAGTCTCTTCTGAGAATAGAGCACGAGTCTCTTCTGAGAATAGAGCAAGAGTCTCTTCTGAGAATAGAGCATGAGTCTCTTCTGAGAATAGAGCAAGAGTCTCTTCTGAGAATAGAGCACGAGTCTCTTCTGAGAATAGAGCACGAGTCTTAAAGATCCATCACGCAGGTCAAAGTACACTTTCTTTGAGACCATCCACAGGCTGCCACGTTTAATTTAAGTGTGCATTTTTTGTAAATAGACTCTAAACGTCAAAAAAATGGGGACGTACATGAATGTATCTGTAACAATAGCCCCGGTCATATGTTCCAGAGGTTCCATTGCATTGCATTTCAAATCTTGTGCCAAGAACATATTCAACTGGATCTACAGTTCCCCACGCCTCTGAGAAATATTTAACCCTTTTGGTTTCAGAATTCAATACACTGAAAGGATTTTCAATTTGCCCAAAATGACTGGATCTGTCTATATCATTGTGGCCAGTTTCCTGTAAAGACAGACACTTCTACACTGACTGTTTAGCTTGACTGTGGATATCATTAACTATTTCTTCCATGGAACCAACTGAAGCGGCAGGTAGCCTAGTGGTTAGAGTGGTGGACTTGTAACTGAAAGGTTGCAAGTTCAAATCTCTGAGCTGACAAGGTAAAAATCTGTTGTTCTGCCCCTTGAATAGAGCATGAGTCTCTATAATACTCGTATTATGCAGAGCTGAATCACAAGTCATCAAATCAAATTTATTTATAAAGCCCTTTTTACATCAGCTGATGTCACAGAGTGCTGTACAGAAACCCAGGCTAAAACCCCAAACAGCAAGCAATGCAGGTGTAGAAGCACAGTGGCTAGGAAAAACTCCCTAGAAAGGCCAAAACCTAGGAAGAAACCTAGAGAGGAACCAGGCTGTGGGGGGTGGCCAGTCCTCTTCTGGCTGTGCCGGGTGCAGATTATAACAGAACATGGACAAGATTTTAAAATGTTCATAAAACAGGCAGAACAGCTGAAACTGGAGAAGCAGCACGGCCAGGTGGACTGGTGACATCAAGGAGTCATCAGGCCAGGTAGGCCTTGAGGAATGGTCCTAATGCTCAGGTCCTCCGAAAGAGAGAGAGAGAAAAAAAGAAAGAGAGAGAGATAATTAGAGAGAGCATACTTAAATTCACACAGGACACCGGATAAGAGAGGAGAAATACTCCAGATATAACAGACTGACCCTAGCCCCCCAACACATAAACTACTGCAGCATAAATACTGGGGGCTGAGACAGGAGGGGTCGGGAGACACTGTGGCCCCGTCCGACGATACCGTCAGGGCCAAACAGGCAGGATATAACCCCACCCACTCTGCCGAAGCACAGCCCCCACACCACTAGAGGGATATCTCGTATTATACAGAGCTGAATTACAATTATCCACCATACTCGTATTATACAGAGCTGAATTACAATTATCCGCAATACTCGTATTATACAGAGCTGAATCACAAGTATCCACAATACTCGTACTATACAGAGCTGAATCACAATTATCCACCATACTCGTATTATACAGAGCTGAATTACAATTATCCACAATACTCATATTATTCAGAGCTGAATCACAAGTATCCACAATACTCGTATTATACAGAGCTGAATTACAATTATCCACAATACTCATATTATTCAGAGCTGAATTACAATTATCCGCAATACTCGTATTATACAGAGCTGAATCACAATTATCCACAATACTCGTATTATACAGAGCTGAATCACAATGTGAGCTTACTGCTGGCACATCACCAAAACTGTTAGCAGCGGTAGAGGGGCCTCCACAAGCATTTTCAGAAACTGCTTCGGTCTTCATGTGCCTTTTTAAGATGCTTTCCACATCCAGATACATGTGAAGAAACTAAACTACAATCTAAGCTAGATGCCCTCAATCTCACACAAATCATCAAGGAACCCACCAGGTACAATCCTAAATCTGTAAACTTGCCCTCCAAATACACCTCTGCTGTTTTCAATCAGGATCTCAGCGACCACTGCCTCATTGCCTGCATCCGCTATGGGCCCGCGGTCAAACAACCACCCCTTATCACTGTCAAACGCTCCCTAAAACACTTCTGCGAGCAGGCCTTTCTAATCGACCTGGCCTGGGTAACCTGGCAGGATATTGACCTCATCCCGTCAGTCGAGGATGCCTGGTCATTCTTTAAAAGCAACTTCCTCACCATCTTAAATAAGCATGCCCCTTTCAAAAGATGTAGGACTAAGAACAGATACAGCCCTTGGTTCACTCCAGACCTGACTGCCCTTGACCAGCACAAGAACATCCTGTGGCGGACTGCTATTGCATCGAATAGTCCCCGCGATATGCAAATGTTCAGGGAAGTCAGGAACCAATACACGCAATCAGTCAGGAAAGCAAAGGCTAGCTTTTTCAAACAGAAATTTGCATCCTGTAGCTCTAACTCCAAAAAGTTTTGGGACACTGTCAAGTCCATGGAGAACAATAGCACCTCCTCCCAGCTGCCCACTGCACTGAGGCTAGGTAACACGGTCACCACCGACAAATCCATGATAATCGAAAATTTCAACAAGCATTTCTCACGGCTGGCCATGCTTTTCTCCTGGCTACCCCAACCCTGGCCAACAGCTCTGCCCCCCCCCCCGCATCTACTTGTCCAAGCCTTCCCAGCTTCTCCTTCACCAAAATCCAGATAGCAGATGTTCTGAAAGAGCTGCAAAATCTGGACCCGCATAAATCAGCTGGACTAGATAATCTGGACCCTCTCTTTAAAACTATCTGCTGTCATTGTTGCAACTCCTATTACCAGTCTGCTCAACCTCTCTTTGGTGTCGTCCGAGATCCCAAAAGATTGGAAAGCTGCTGTGGTCATCCCTCTCTGCAAAGGGGGTGACACCCTAGACCCAAATTGCTATAGACCTATATCAATCCTGCCCTGCCTCTCTAAAGTCTTTGAAAGCCTAGTTAATAAACAGATCATAAACCACTTCGAATCCCACCGTACCTTCTCCGCTGTGCAATCCGGTTTCCGAGCTGAGCTCAGCCACGCTCAAGGTACTAAACGATATCATAACCGCCATTGATAAGAGACATTACTGTGAAGCCGTATTCATTGACCTGGCCAAGGCTTTCGACTCTGTCAATCACCACATCCTTATCAGCAGACTCAACAGCCTTGGTTTCTCTAATGATTGCCTCGCCTGGTTCACCAACTACTTTGCCGACAGAGTTCAGTGTGTTAAATCGGAGGGCCTGTTGTCCGGGCCTCTGGCAGTCTCTGTGGGGGTGCCACAGGGTTCAATTCTTGGGCCGACTCTCTTCTCTGTATACATCAATGATGTCGCTCTTGCTGCTGGTGATTCCCTGATCCACCTCTACAGTGAGGGAAAAAAGTATTTGATCCCCTGTTGAATTTGTACGTTTGCCCACTGACAAAGAATTGATCAGTCTATAATTATAATGGTAGGTTTATTTGAACAGTGAGAGACAGAATAACAACAAAAAAATCCTGAAAAACGCATGTGAAAAATGTTATAAATTGATTTGCATTTTATTGAAGGAAATAAGTATTTGACCCCTCTGCAAAACATGACTTAGTATTTGGTGGCAAAACCCTTTTTGGCAATCACAGAGGTCAGACGTTTCTTGTAGTTGGCCACCAGGTTTGCACACATCTCAGGAGGGTTTTTGTCCCACTCCTCTTTGCAGATCTTCCCCGAGACATTAAGGTTTTGAGGCTGACGTTTGGCAACTCAAACCTTCAGCTCCCTCCACAGATTTTCTATGGGATTAAGGTCTGGAGACTGGCTAGGCCACTCCAGGACCTTAATGTGCTTCTTCTTGAGCCACTCCTTTGTTGCCTTGGCTGTGTGTTTTGGGTCATTGTCATACTGGAATAACCATCCACGACCCATTTTCAATGCCCTGGCTGAGGGAAGGAGGTTCTCACTCAAGATTTAACGGTACATGGCCCCGTCCATCATCCTTTTGATGCGGTGAAGTTGTCCTGTCCCCTTAGCAGAAAAACACCCCCAAAGCATAATGTTTGACGGTGGGGATGGTGTTCTTTGGGTCATAGGCAGCATTCCTCCTCCTCCAAACACGGTGAGTTGAGTTGATGCCAAAGAGCTCCATTTTGATCTCATCTGACCACAACACTTTCACCCAGTTGTCCTCTGAATCATTCAGATGTTCATTGGCAAACTTCAGACGGGCATGTATATGTGCTTTCTTGAGCAGGGGGACCTTGCGGGCGCTGCAGGATTTCAGTCCTTCACGGCGTAGTGTGTTGCTAATTGTTTTCTTGGTGACTATGGTCCCAGCTGCCTTGAGATCATTGACAAGATCCTCCCGTGTAGTTCTGGGCTGATTCCTCACCGTTCTCATGATCATTGCAACTCCACGAGGTGAGATCTTGCATGGAGCCCTAGGCCGAGGGAGATTGACAGTTCTTTTGTGTTTCTTCCATTTGTGAATAATCACACCAACTGTTGTCACCTTCTCACCAAGCTGCTTGGCGATGGTCTTGTAGCCCATTCCAGCCTTGTGTAGGTCTACAATCTTGTCTCTGACATCCTTGGAGAGCTCTTTGGTCTTGGCCATGGTGGAGAGTTTGGAATCTGACTGCCTGAACATGTACTGGCTTAAGCAGGGGGACACGTCTGGCACTGCAGGATTTGAGTCCCTGGTTACTGATGGTAGGCTTTGTTACTTTGGTCCCAGCTCTCTGCAGGTCATTCACTAGGCCCCCCCGTGTGGTTCTGGGATTTTTGCTCACCGTTCTTGTGATCATTTTGACCCCAGGGGGTGAGATCTTGCGTGGAGCCCCAGATCAAGGAAGATTATCAGTGGTCTTGTATGTCTTCCATTTCCTAATAATTGCTCCCACAGTTGATTTCTTCAAACCAAGCTGCTTACCTATTGCAGATTCAGTCTTCCCAACCTGGTGCAGGTCTACAATTTTGTTTCTGGTGTCCTTTGACAGCTCTTTGGTCTTGGCCATAGTGGAGTTTGGAGTGTGACTGTTTGAGGTTGTGGACAGGTGTCTTTTATACTGATAACAAGTTCAAACAGGTGCCATTAATACAGGTAATGAGTGGAGGACAGAGGAACCTCTTAAAGAAGAAGTTACAGGTCTGTGAGAGCCAGAAATCTTGCTTGTTTGTATGTGGCCAAATACTTATTTTCCACCATAATTTGCAAATAAATTCATAAAAAAATCCTACAATGTGATTTTCTGGATTTTTTTTCCTCATTTTGTCTGTCATAGTTGAAGTGTACCTATGATGAAAATTACAGGCCTCTCTCATCTTTTTAAGTGAGAGAACTTGCACAATTGGTGGCTGACTAAATACTTTTTTCCCCCACTGTATATCTTGAGTTATATCCGGTGTCCTGTGTGAATTGAAGTATGCTCTCTCTAATTCTCTCTCTCTCTCCTTCTTTCTTTCTTTCTTCCTTTCTCTCTCTCGGAGGACCTGAGCCCTAGGACCATGCCTCAGGACTACCTGGCCTGATGACTCCTGGCTGTCCCCAGTCCACCTGGCCGTGCTGCTGCTCCAGTTTCAACTGTTCTGCCTGCGGCTATGGAACCCTGACCTGTTCACCAGACGTGCTACCTGTCCCAAACCTGCTGTTTTCAACTCTCTAGAGACAGCAGGAGCGGTAGAGATACTCTGAATGATCGGCTATGAAAAGCCAACTGACATTTACTCCTGAGGTGCTGACCTGTTGCACCCTCTACAACCACTGTGATTATTATTATCTGACCCTGCTGGTCATCTATGAACATTTTAAGATATTGGCCTTGTTCTGTTATAATCTGCACCCGGCAACAGCCAGAAGAGGACTGGCCACCCCCCACAGCCTGGTTCCTCTCTAGGTTTCTTCCTAGGTTCTGGCCTTTCTAGGGAGTTTTTCCTAGCCACCATGCCTCTACACCTGCATTGCTTGCTGTTTGGGGTTTTAGGTCTGGGTTTCTGTACAGCACTCTGTGACATCAGCTGATGTAAGAAGGGCTTTATAAAGAAATTTGATTGATTTTCATTGGGGTAAACACATTTTTTGCACACTGAGGTCTGGTCTCTGAAGAACATACTGGAACACTTCATCTACTTCTGTCTCAGAAGTAGATGAAGATCCTAGACTTTTAAGACCATGGTAGGCAGGATACATTTCTTGACATCTTGAAAGATATTATACAAAGTTACATTCAAATCAAATCAAAATAATTTTTATTGGTCACATACACATATTTAGCAGATGTTATTGCGGGTGTAGTGAAATGCTTGTGTTCCTAGCTCCAACAGTGCAGCAGTATCTAGCAGTTCACAACAGTACACCCAAATCTGGCTGCAGGTAGCCTAGTGGTTAGAGCGTTGGACTTGTAACCGGAGGGTTGCAAGTTCGAATCCCTGAGCTGACAAGGTAAAAATCTGTCTGCCCCTGAACAAGGCAGTTACCCCACTGTTCCCCAGGCACCGAAGACGTGGATGTTGATTAAGGCAGCCCCCCTGCACCTCTCTGATTCAGAGGGGTTGGGTTAAAAGCGGAAGACACATTTCAGTTGAAGGCATTCCTGAAACAAATAACTTTCTTCTGAAACTCGTCAGTCTATTCTTGTTCTGAGAAATGAAGGCTATTCCATGCGAGAAACTGCCAAGAAACTGAAGATCTCGTACAACGCTGTGTACTACTCCCTTCACAGAACAGCGCAACCTGGCTCCAACCAGAATAGAAAGAGGAGTGGGAGGCCACGGTGCACAACTGAGCAAGAGGACAAGTACATTAGAGCGTCTAGTTTGAGAAACAGACGCCTCACAAGTCCTCAACTGGCAGCTTCATTAAATAGTACCCGCAAAACACCAGTCTCAATGTCAACAGTGAAGAGGCGACTCCGGGATGCTGGCCTTCTAGGCAGAGTTCCTCTGTCCAGTGTCTGTGTTCTTTTGCCCATCTTCATCTTTTCTTTTTATTGGCCAGTCTGATATATGGCTTTTTCTTTGCAACTCTGGGAAGAAAATACATGTCATCTGATGTTGTGCACTTCAATAGCACACAGAAGACGCTTTTCCCGTGGTTTATTTTCATGCCGTTGTGTGTGTGTGTATGTTTGTCACACACACACAAGGAAACACACACAAATACAGACTTTGCACAACGCATTAGCAAACATACCTCAAATCTCATTCATAACACCCCCTCAGTACTACATGGTGTAACCCCCCTCAGTACTACATGGTGTAACCCCAACCAGTACTACATGGTGTAACCCCCTCAGTACTACATGCTTTAACCCCCAGTACTACATGGTGTAACCCCCTCAGTACTACATGCTTTAACCCCCAGTACTACATGGTGTAACCCCCCCTCAGTACTACATGCTTTAACCCCCAGTACTACATGGTGTAACCCCCTCAGTACTACATGGTGTAACCCCCTCAGTACTACATGGTGTAACCCCAACCAGTACTACATGGTGTAACCCCCTCAGTACTACATGGTGTAACTTTGTAGTACATACTTTGATGTAGTACATACTTTGATGTACCGATGGAGTGACGAGTGACGAGAGGAGAGGAGGATGAGAGGAGGAGGGTAACTGAGGGATGTATCGATGTAGAGATGAGAGGAGGACACGAGGGATGTATCGATGGAGAGATGAGAGGAGGAGGGTAATTGAGGGATGTATCGATGTAGAGATGAGAGGAGGATGAGAGGAGGAGGGTAATTGAGGGATGTATCGATGTAGAGATGAGAGGAGGATGAGAGGAGGAGGGTAACTGAGGGATGTATCGATGTAGAGATGAGAGGAGGACACGAGGGATGTATCGATGGAGAGATGAGAGACAGCGGGAGGGGGACTGGTGGTGAGGAGTGGAGAGATGGAGAGACGTGCGGAGGTTAAGAGGAGTTTTGGGAGGAAAGAAGGGAAGAGAGAGAGAGAAATAAAACATGAGGGAGGAAGAGAGAGAGACAGAGAAATAAAACATGAGGGAGGAAGAGAGAGAGAGAACTGAAGCAAATTGCAACATACTGTACATAAGACGAAGAGGGAAGAACAGTGCATCTGTGTGCGTGCGTGTCTGCTTACATGTGTGTGTGTGTATGTGACAGTTCCAGTGATGAAGCATGTTGTAGTGGCCTCAGTGTTTTGGTGTCTTGACAAGCCTGACCCTTCAATCAACATCAGCCTCAGAAATACATGACATACTGACTACTGCCCATCACCTCATCCATCCTCTCACCTCTCACTGTGTCTCTCCTCTCCACTCATCCATTCTCTCTCTCCTCACAGTGTCTCTCCTCTCATCCATCCTCTCATCTCTCACTGTGTCTCTCCTCTCATCCATCCTCTCTCCTCTAATATATCATCGCTCCTCTCTCGGTCTCTCCTCTCCTCCATCCTCTCTCCCCTCACTGTCTCTCCTCTCATCCATCCTCTCACCTCTCACTGTGTCTCTCCTCTCACTGTCTCTCCTCTCATCCATTCTCTCTCCTCTCATCCATCCTCTCATCTATCTACTCTCCCCTCACTGTGTCTCTACTCTCATCCACCCTCTCTCCTCTCATCCATCCTCTCTCCTCTCACGGTGTCTCTCCTCTCATCCTCTCATGACATCAGCTGATGTAAGAAGGGCTTTATAAATAAATTTGAATTGAATTTTGAATCATGAGGTATTTTGGGGCGGCAGGTAGCCTATCGGTTAGAGCGTTGGGCCAGTAACTGAAAGGTTGCTAGATAGATCCCCCGAGCTGACAAGGCAAACATCTGTCGTTCTGCCCCTGAACAAGGCAGTTAACCCACTGTTCCTAGGCCGTCATTGTAAATACAACATTTTCCTAAACTAAAACTACAAAACGTCTACCTCAGGCGAGCGATACCTTGAGACTTCTTTAATATTGGACATCACACACCAGCAGTTATTGACAAATAGCCACACCTCCCCGCCCCTCGTCTTACCAGACACAGTTGCTCTGTCCTACGGAAAACCCAGACAGTTCTATATTATCCGTGTCGTCGTTCAGCTACCACTCAGTGAAAAATAAGATATTACGTTTGTTAATGTCCCGTTGGTAGGATAGTCTTAATCGTAGATCATCCAGTTTATTTTCTCAGTCTTTTCTTCATTCAAATTATGGGGATTTGGGCCTGGTCTTAACAAAGCAGTATATCCTTTGCGTCAGACTCATTACAGAAAAAAAATATTGATCCAGTTTGAGGTGAGTAATCGTTGTTCTTGTGTCCAGAAGCTATTTTCGGTCGTATGAGACGGTAGTAGCAACATTACGTACAAAATAAAGTGACAAACACGGTTGGTTAGGAGCCTGTACAACGTGAGCCAGCACCTCCGGCGCCATTCTCATCCAGTACGATGGGCGTACCTGGAACTACCACCAGTGTCGTTGCCGGACAGTCAGACAATGCATTTGGCATCATGGCTTCAACGATGAGGATTCATGATGGACGCTCAGACTCAGTTGTTTTTGTGAGCACTGTGAACCAGTATAGTTTTAATCTTGTTAAATACAATGAAACTTGATTCTGGGACGCCTCAGTGTGCAGTCATTTAGATTAGATTGTACTTCACCACAAGTTGAAGAAAGCCTATAAAATCTTTGGCCCACGGCTCTTCTCTACGTTGTCAGCACTTGATGTTCAAATAGAATGCACTGAAACACCGGGACATGAAGGCCAACAGAGCTATTTTTTCAGCACACAAATTAAACCTTTATTCTTGCTTTTTGAAAGTAAACCACAATACAAAAAAAGAGTCTTCTGAGAACAGACATGTAAACAAATATATAGCGTCAAGATTGTAGATTTAAAAAATATATTTCTGAGCAATATAAATATTTCGGAACTATAATAAAAACAGTGTCTTATGAACAGACACGTGAATAACAAAGAAAGTGGCTCATGGAATAAAATAAAAGTGTCTAACTCCTGAGATGTCTGAACAACAACAGAACAAGTCGTTAATTACACTGTGGTCCCAGTCGTTCGGCTTGTCTTCTTCCTGAAGTCATGCATGAACTCGGTGCAGCTGGTGACCGAATTCCTCCTGGAGTTTTGGCGAGAGTTCATCCATGAAATCAGCTATAGGTACCAGGACACTGTGGAGAGGAGGAAAAGAGGTGGGGACATTAGGAGTGTCTGGAGAACAGTGTACATGGTGAGTAGAAGAGAAGAAGGACAACAGAAGAGAGGAAAGGGGATCAGAGTAAAGTGTGAAATGATTTATATTTATTTACCTCTGGGACAAGCTGGTGGCTTGGGGCATGACGTGTGAGATATGACTTCAATCATTTTCAATGCCTTTGCCAGTGATATGTCAAGGGACTGAGTCTGCAGCTTTTTCCTCCCTTCTCCTCACAGCCCTGCTACTAACCCTTATGGAACAGCGGGGACTGTGTTACACAAACATAGGCACACACACATGATAACATATGCACTATACACACACATACACATGGATTTTATGTTGTAGATATGTGGTAGTAGAGTATGGGCCTGAGGGAACACAGTGTGTTGTGATTTTTTTTTTATAATTGTATAAACTGCCTTAACTTTTCTGGACCCCAGGAAGAGCGGCTGCTGCTTTGGCAGGAAGTAATGGGCGTCCATAATAATCCCCAGGAAGAGCGGCTGCTGCTTTGGCAGGAAGTAATGGGCGTCCATAATAATCCCCAGGAAGAGCGGCTGCTGCTTTGGCAGGAAGTAATGGGCGTCCATAATAATCCCCAGGAAGAGCGGCTGCTGCTTTGGCAGGAAGTAATGGGCGTCCATAATAATCCCCAGGAAGAGCGGCTGCTGCTTTGGCAGGAAGTAATGGGCGTCCATAATAAACCCCAGGAAGAGCGGCTGCTGCTTTGGCAGGAAGTAATGGGCGTCCATAATAAACCCCAGGAAGAGCGGCTGCTGCTTTGGCAGGAAGTAATGGGCGTCCATAATAAACCCCAGGAAGAGCGGCTGCTGCTTTGGCAGGAAGTAATGGGCGTCCATAATAAACCCCAGGAAGAGCGGCTGCTGCCTTGGCAGGAAGTAATGGGCGTCCATAATAAACCCCAGGAAGAGCGGCTGCTGCTTTGGCAGGAAGTAATGGGCGTCCATAATAAACCCCAGGAAGAGCGGCTGCTGCTTTGGCAGGAAGTAATGGGCGTCCATAATAAACCCCAGGAAGAGCGGCTGCTGCTTTGGCAGGAAGTAATGGGCGTCCATAATAAACCCCAGGAAGAGCGGCTGCTGCTTTGGCAGGAAGTAATGGGCGTCCATAATAATCCCCAGGAAGAGCGGCTGCTGCTTTGGCAGGAAGTAATGGGCGTCCATAATAAACCCCAGGAAGAGCGGCTGCTGCTTTGGCAGGAAGTAATGGGCGTCCATAATAAACCCCAGGAAGAGCGGCTGCTGCTTTGGCAGGAAGTAATGGGCGTCCATAATAAACCCCAGGAAGAGCGGCTGCTGCTTTGGCAGGAAGTAATGGGCGTCCATAATAAACCCCAGGAAGAGTAGCTGCTGCCTTGGCAATAGTACACATATCCAAAACATTAACGGACATCAACTATCATTAGCCGAGACAATATTAACAAGGCACAGGAAGCAGCTCTTTCAGTAGTTTAGTTGGAATAGGGGTCCAGTATGCAGCTTGAATGTTCAAACAAGTGGTTAGGTCGGATCCCATCGTCTCCGCAATCTCCCTCCATTTTACCTTTATTTTACTAGGCAAGTCAGTTAAGAACAAATTCTTATTTTCAGTGACGGCCTAGGAACAGTGGGTTAACTGCCTTTTTCAGGAGCAGAACGACCGAGTTTTACCTTGTCAGCTCTGGGATTCAATCTTGCAACCTTTCGGTTACTAGTCCAACGCTCTAACCACTAGGCTACCTGCCGCCCCTTACATGCTGGTCTTTACATAATGCATGGCTAGAATCATACTTTTGTACCTCTTCGGTCAATCGATGCTCGAAATTGTCATTCACCATTTTGAATCCACACTGAGTTTCTGACAAGAAGCAGAAACACGCGTCATCCGTATAGTTGACATATCACGGGCGTAGACTTCGGGTTCCAACCTTTGTGTGCCCAAACAGCCGACAAAACCATAACAGAACTCCAAAACGAACAAAAAACGTCACAAAATGTATCATAATATTAACTGTACCGAACTGTTTAGGTTGGGAAGCATGCGGCCCGCCTTTACCACCAAGAAAAATCCAGAAAAGAAACGAGCAAACCAAAACCTGCAGAAGAAAAACTGCGGAAATCTGGAAACAACTCAAAACTGAGTGAGTAAATTGTCAGTGAAGCTACTTCTGAAGCCAAAAAAGTTAAATATAAGGTAATTGTACTATATAAAGTTATATAAAGACTTGATGCTAAGTTAATATGGCTACTAAGCTACAGTACCTATCAAGCTTGCCAACAGTTAATAGTCAATTAGCACTGAGGTGTGAAGTGAGAGGTGTGAAAGCCGCAGTGGTGGAAAAAAAGTACCACATTGTCATACTCGAGTTAAAGTAAAAGTACCTTAAATCTCCATTTGGTTCGCGCGTTATAATCAGAAACTAAAGCCTCCACTCCTCCATTGAAACGTGCCGAGAACTCGTTCAACTTAAACCTATAAACTTGTCCAAGAACAATCAAACATAATTTTAAATGTATCCTTAGGAACACTTTTACGTATATTTACTATTATAAATCAACCGGAATATAAACTGGGCGATAAGAACGGAAAAAAAACACAGAGTGTGCCTTGTCGGGAGCGCGCGCTGCCTTCTGTTGACATTCAGGGGGGACACTTCCTGTTTTCTCTTCTTCTCTGCTCTAAAGCATCCAAACATATTCTGAACACTGTCTCGAGACTGTTGACATCTAGAGGAAGCGATAGGTACTGCATTCATATGCCCTTATATGGGCATTTTCATAAGGGAGAGGTTCCCAATGAGGAAATCTGTCAAAACCACTTTTTCCAGGACAGAAATTCCTCGGGGCTAAATATGTGCATATCCTATTTTCTGGGCCTGAATGGGAGGCATTTTACTTTGGGCACGCCAGGGTCTCCAAAACGGTCACCTCGTGCGCTACTCCCTAAGAAATAATAGAAAATTACTCAAGTGAAAGTCACCCAGTAAAATACTACTTGAGTAAAAGTCTAAAAGTATTTGGTTTTGAATATACTTAAGTATCAAAAGTAAATGGAATTGCCAAAATGTACTTAAGTATGAAAAGTAAAAGTATAAATCACGTCTGTACTTATTGAGCGCTGACGTCATTTCCTGTCACAACGTTTGGAATTGTTTACGTGCTGCGCGTTTTGTTGCTAGTGTTACTTTGCTACCTGCCAACTTTACCGTTTTATATTTTTATTTTTTCCACCTCCCTCGACTGTTTTCATTATCTGGACATGGTTCTACAGGACCTCCACCAGCCGAAGCTAAGTAGTAACATTAACATGACACCTTCTAATTGCAGTCGCTGTACTCATAATATACAGGAGAACGATCGCCTTATGGCAAGGATAGCTGTGCTGCAAGCCCAGCTTCAGATGCAATCGTTAGGCAAGGGAAATGTAAGTGTAGGAAAGGATGAAACAGCGTCTGTGCCACCAGTAAGTACAGATAGGAGTATAAATTCCCTCGCACAGTCCCTGCAGCCGGACAATTTTCTCTTGGCTTCTGGAAGGAAATGCTGTAGGAATGCTCAACCGGTGTCGCTCATTCAGTCGACAGAAACTTTCAACCGGTTCTCCCCATTAAGCAGCGGGTCGGAGTCAGAGGCTGAGCCTTCTCTGGTCTCTCCTCCACTCGTTACGCGGTCTGAGATGCCAAAGCCTCCCACCATTAGCTCTGACAAATTGAAAACCCTAGTCATTTGCGACTCCATTACCCGCAGTATTAGACTTAAAAAGAATCATCCAGCGATCATGCACTGTTTTCCAGGGGGCAGGGCTACCGACGTTAAGGCTAATCTGAAGATGGTGCTGGCTAAGGCTAAAACTGGCGACTGTAGAGAGTATAGGGATATTGTTATACACGTCGGCACCAACAATGTTAGGATGAAACAGTCAGAGTTCACCAAGTGCAACATAGCTTCAGCGTGTAAATCAGCTAGAAAGATGTGTCGGCATCGAGCAATTGTCTCTGGCCCCCCCTCCCAGTTAGGGGGAGTGATGAGCTCTACAGCAGAGACTCACAACTCAATCGCTGGTTTCTGTCCCTCCTAAAATATAGAATTTGTAGATAACTGGCCCTCTTTCTGGGACTCACCCACAAACAGGACCAAGCCTGGCCTGCTGAGGAGTGACCGACTCCATCCTAGCTGGAGGGGTGCTCTCATCTTATCTATCAACATAGACAGGGCTCTAACTCCCCTAGCTCCACAATGAGATAGGGTGCAGGCCAGGCAGCAGGCTGTTAGCCACTAGCAGTCAGTGTAGTCAGCTCAGCTATCTCCGTTGAGACCGTATCTGTGCCTCGATCTAGGTTGGGCAAAACTAAACATGGCGGTGTTCGCCTTAGCAATCTCACTCAAATAAAGGCCTCCTCCATTCCTGTCATTATTGAAAGAGATTGTGATATCTCACATCTCAAAATAGGACTACTTAATGTGAGATCCCTCACTACCAAGGCAGTTATAGTCAATGAACTAATCACTGATCATAATCTTGATGTGATTGGCCTGACTGAAACATGGCTTAAGCCTGATGACTGTGTTAAATGAGGCCTCTCCTCCTGGTTACACTAGTGACCATGTTGCTAACATTTACGATACAACATAAAACATTTTTTTTATTTAAATGACAGCATTTTCGTCTTCTGAGCTTCTAGTCATGAAATCTACGCAGCCTACTCATTCACTTTGTATAGCTACTGTTTACAGGCCTCCTGGGCCGTATACAGCGTTCCTCACGCAGTTCCCTGAATTCCTATTGGACCTTGTAGTCATGGCAGATAATATTCACATGGAAAAGTCCACAGACATGTCTCCAGACCTACTCACTGCCACTGTCATACCCTGGACCTAGTTTTGTACCGTGGAATAAATATTGTGGATTTTAATGTTTTTCCTCACAATCCTGGACCACCATTTTGTTACGTTTGCAATCGCAACAAATAATCTGCTCAGACCCCAACCAAGGATCATCAAAAGCCGTGCTATACATTTTCGGACAACCCAAAGATTCCTAGGTGCCCTTCCAGACTCCCTCTTCCTA
Source organism: Brachymystax lenok tsinlingensis (assembly GCA_030435695.1). NCBI lineage: Eukaryota > Metazoa > Chordata > Actinopteri > Salmoniformes > Salmonidae > Brachymystax > Brachymystax lenok. The sequence goes on along the minus strand of CM059792.1, from coordinate 49,202,360 downwards.
CCCAAGGACGTCAGAGTACAGCAATCGGTTAACCACCTAACTGAGGAACTTAATTTAACCTTGCGTAATACTCTAGACGCAGTCACGCCCCTAAAAACAAAACAAAAAATGTCATAAGAAATTAGCTCCCTGGTATACAGAAAATATCTGAGCCCTGAAGCAAGCTTCCAGAAAATTGGAACGGAAATGGCGCTACATCAAACTGGAAGTCTTCCGATTAGCTTGGAAAGACAGTACCGTGCAGTATCGAAGAGCCCTCACTGCTGCTCGATCATCCTATTTTTCCAACTTAATTGAGGAGAATAAGAACAAACCTACATTTATTTTTGATACTGTCGCAAAGCTAACTAAAAAGCAGCATTCCCCAAGAGAGGATGGCTTTCACTTCAGCAGTGATAAATTCATGAACTTCTTTGACAAAAAGATCATGATCATTAGAAAGCAAATTACGGACTCCTCTTTAAATCTGCGTATTTCTCCAAAGCTCAGTTGTCCTGAGTCTGCACAACACTGCCAGGACCTAGGATCAAGGGAGACAATCACATTTTTTAATACTACATCTCTTGACACATTGATGAAAATAGACATGGCCTCTAAACATTCAAGCTGCATACTGGACCCTATTCCAACTAAACTACTGAAAGAGCTGCTTCCTGTGCTTGGCCCTCCTATGTTGAACATAATAAATGGCTCCCTATCCACCGGATGTGTACCAAACTCACTAAAAGTGGCAGTAATAAAGTCTCTCTTGAAAAAGCCAAACCTCGACGAAGAAAATATAAAAACAATCGGCCTATATCCCATTCCTCAAAAAAATTTTAGAAAAAGCTGTTGCGCAGCAACTCACTAACTTCCTGAAGACAAACAATGTATACAAAACGTTTCAGTCTGGTATTAGACCCCATCATAGCACTGAGACTGCACTCGTGAAGGTGGTAAATTACCTTTTAATGGCGTCAGACCAAGGCTCTGCATCTGTTCTTCATCATGAAGTGCTTTGAGAGATTAGTCAAGGATCATATCACCTCCATCCTGCCAGACACCCTGGACCCACTCCAATTTGCTTACCGTCCCAATAGGTCCACAGACGACGCAATCGCAATCACACTGCATACTGCCCTAACCCATCTGGACAAGAGGAATACTTATGTAAGAATGCTGTTCATCGACTACAGCTCAGCATTTAACACCATAGTTCCCTCCAAGCTCGTCATTAAGCTCGAGACCCTGGGTCTCGACCCAGCCCTGTGCAACTGGGTCCTGGACTTCCTGATGGGCTGGTCCCAGGTGGTGAGGGTAGGAAACAACATCTCCACCCCGCTGATCCTCAACACTGGGGCCCCACAAGGGTGCGTTCTCAGCCCTCTCCTGTACTCCCTGTTTACCCATGACTGCGTGGCCAAGCACGCATCCAACTCAATCATCAAGTTTGCTGACGACACTACAGTGGTAGGCTTGATTACCAACAACGACGAGACGGCCTACAGAGAGGAGGTGAGGGCCCTCGGAGTGTGGTGTCAGGAAAATAACCTCTCACTCAATGTCATGATCGTGGACTTCAGGAAACAGGAGAGGGAGCACCCCCCTATCCACATCGAGGGGACAGTAGTGGAGAAGGTGAAAAGTTTTAAGTTCCTCGGCGTACACATCACGGACAAACTGAATTGGTCCACCCACACAGACAGAGTGGTGAAGAAGGCGCAACAGCGCCTCTTCAACCTCAGGAGGCTGAAGAAATTTGGCTTGTCACCATAATCACTCACAAACTTTTACAGATGCACAATCGAGAGCATCCTGTCGGGCTGTATCACCACCTGGTACGGCAACTGCTCCGCCCACAACCGTAAGGCTCTCCAGAGGGTAGTGAGGACTGCACAGCGCATCACCGGGGGTAAACTACCTGCTCTTCAGGACACCTACACCACCCGATGTCACAGGAAGGCCAAAAAGATCATCAAGGACAAAAACCACCCGAGCCACTGCCTGTTCACCCCGCTATCATCCAGAAGGCGAGGTCAGTACAGGTGCATCAAAGCTGGGACCGAGAGACTGAAAAACAGCTTCTACCTCAAGGCCATCAGACTGTTAAACAGCCATCACTAACATTGAGTGGCTGCTGCCAACATACTGACTTAAATCTCTTGCCACTTTAAACATAGGAATTGGATGTAACAATGTATCACTAGCCACTTTAAACAATTTTGTATATAATGTTTACGTATCCGACATACTCATATCAAATGTATACACTGTACTCTAAACAATCTACTGTATCTTGCCTATGCCGTTCGGCCATCGACCCAAATCTCTAGCCACTTTAATAATTATAATTGGATGAAATAATGTATCACTAGCCACTTTAAACAATACCATTTATATAATGTTTACATATCCTACATTACTCATCTCATATATATATATATGTGTATATACTGTACTCCATACCATCTACTGCATCTTGCCTACGCCAGTCAGCCATCGCTCATCCATATATTTATATGTACATACTCGTATTCATTCCTTTACTCTTGTGTGTATAAGGTAGTTGTTGTGAATTTGTTAGATTACTTGTTAGATACTACTGCATGGTCGGAACTAGAAGCACAAGCATTTCGCTACACTCGCATTAACATCTGCTAACCATGTGTATGTGACAAATAAAATTTGATTTGATTTGATTTTGTTCTCGTGTTCCTAGACCTTATTGCTGCGTTTGATACCATCGATCCCCACATTATTTTGTAGAGATTGGAAACCCAAATTGGTCTACACGGACAAGTTCTGGCCTGGTTTAGATCTTATCTGTCAGAAAGATATCAGTTTGTCTCTGAATGGTTTGTCTTCTGACAAATCAACTGTACATTTCGGTGTTCCTCAAGGTTCTGTTTTAGGACCTCTATTATTTTCACTATATATTTTACCTCTTGGTGATGTCATTCGGAAACATAATGTTAACTTTCACTGCTATGCGGATGATACACAGCTGTACATTTCGATGAAACATGGTGAAGCCCCAAAAATGCCCTCTCTGGAAGCCTGTGTTTCAGACATAAGGAAGTGGATGGCGGCAAATGTTTTACTTTTAAATTTGGACAAAACAGAGAAGCTAGTTCTAGGTCCAGAAACAAAGAGATCTTCTGTTGGATCTGACAATTAATCTTGATGGTACAGTCGTCTCAAATAATACTGTAAGGGACCTCAGTGCTACTCTGGACCCTGATCTCTCTTTTGATGAACGTATAAAGAATGTTTCAACGACAGCTTTTTTCCATCTACGTAACATTGCAAAAATCAGAAACTTTGTGTCCAAAAATGAATCCATGGTTTTGTCACTTCTAGATTAGACTACTGCAATGCTCTACTTTCCGGCTACCCGGATAAAGCACTAAATAAACTTCAGTTAGTGCTAAACACGGCTGCTAGAATCTTGACTAAAGACAACCTAAAGATGTTATCATATTACTCCAGTGATAGCCTCTCTACACTGGCTTCCTGTTAAGGGTAGGGCTGATTTCAAGGTTTTACTGCTAACCTACAAAGCATTACATGGGCTTGCTCCTATCTATCTTTCCGATTTGGTCCTGCCGTACATACCTACACGTACGCTACGGTCACAAGACGCAGGCCTCCTTATTGTCCCTAGAATTTCTAAGCAAACAGCTGGAGGCAGGGCTTTCTCCTATAGTGCTCCATTTTTATGGAATGGTCTGCCTATCCATGTGAGAGATGCAGACTCTGTCTCGACCTTTAAGTCTTTATTGAAGACTCATCTCTTCAGTAGGTCCTATGACTGAGTGTAGTCTGGCCCAGGAGTGTGAAGGTGAACGGAAAAGCACTGGAACGATGAACCACCCTTGCTGTCTCTGCCTGGCCGGTTCCCCTGTCTCCACTGGGATTCTCTGCCTCTAACCCTATTACAGGGGCTGAGACACTGGCTTACTGGTGCTCTTCCATGCCGTCCCTAGGAGGGGTGCATCACTTGAGTGGGTTGAGTGTCTGACGTGATCTTCCTGTCCGGGTTTGGCGCCCCCTTCGGGTTCGTGCAGTAGGGGATATCTTCGTGGGCTATACTCGGCATTGTCTCAGGGTAGTAAGTTGGTGGTTGAAGATATCCCTCTAGTGATGTGGGGGCTGTGCTTTGGCAAAGTGGGTGGGGTTATATCTTGCCTGGTAGGCCCTGTCCCAGGGTATAGTCGGACGGGGCCACAATGTCTCCCGACCCCTCCTGTCTCAGCCTCTAGTAATTATGCTGCAATAGCTTATGTGTTGGGGGGGCTAGGGTCAGTCTGTTGTATCTGGAGTATTTCTCCTGTCTTATCCGGTGTCCTGTGTGAATTTAAGTATGCTCTCTCTCTCTCTCTTTTTCTCTTTCCCTTTCTCTCGGAGGACCTGAGCCCAAGGACCATGCCTCAGGACGACCTGGCCTGATGACTCCTTGCTGTCCCCAGTCCACCTGGTCGTGCTGCTCCAGTTTCAACTGTTCTGCCTGTGGCTATAGAACCCTGACCTGTTCACTGGACGTGCTACCTGTCCCAGACCTGCTGTTTTCGACTCTCTCTCTCTCTACCGCACCTGCAGTCTCTAATTCTGAATGATCGGCTATGAAAAGCCAACTGACATTTACTCCTGAGGTGCTGACCTGTTGCACCCTCTACAACCACTGTGATTATTATTATTTGACCCTGCTGGTCATCTATGAACGTCTGAACATCTTGGCCATGTTCTGTGATAATCTCCACCCGGCACAGCCAGAAGAGGACTGGCCACCCCTCATAGCCTGATTCCTCTCTAGGTTTCTTCCAAGGTTCTGGCCTTTTAGGGAGTTTTTCCCTAGACACTGTGCTTCTACATCTGCATTGCTTGCTGTTTGTGGTTTTGGTCTGGGTTTCTGTATAGAACTTTGTGACATCGGCTGATGTAAAAAGGGCTTTATAAATGCATTTGATTGATTTAAAATTCCTTATATTAAGCAAACCAGACGGCACAATTTTTTTCTTTAGTTTTATTGACGGATAGCCAGGGGCACACTAACAGACATTTTTTAGAAACAAAGCATTTGTGTTTAGTGAGTCTGCCAGATCTGAGGCAGTTCTCTTGATAATAGTGTTAACTTGACTATTTTCCTGTCAAAAAATGTAGTACTTTTGGGCGTCATGGAAAATGTACGGAGTAAAAAGTACAATATTTTCTTTCGGAATGTAGTGAAGTAAAATTAAAAGTTGGCAAAAATATAAATAGTAAAGTATAGATACCCAAAAATACTACAGAAGTAGTACTTTAAAGTATTTTTTAAGTACCTTACACCACTGGAAACAATGGCAGTGCCCCCTCCCACAGTACCCAGAGGGCTGAAGGTGAGAGAGCTGGCTGCACTCCGGTCTGAGATGAGAGAACTGAAGGAAGAGAGAGAGGAACACACAGCCCAGCTAACAGCCCTGAAGGAGGAGATGAGAGGAACACACAGCCCTGCTAACAGCACTGAAGGAGGAGATGAGAGGAACACACAGCCCAGCTAACAGCACTGAAGGAGGAGATGAGAGGAACACACAGCCCTGCTAACAGCCCTGAAGGAGGAGATGAGAGGAACACACAGCCCAGCTAACAGCCCTGAAGGAGGAGATGAGAGGAACACACAGCCCAGCTAACAGCCCTGAAGGAGGAGATGAGAAAGTTGAGTTGTGACAGAAAGCACAACTCTCATCCAGAGAAGCCAGCAGAACAGCCCACCTCAGACCCGGACCAAAACAACACAGTGGTAAAGACAAAACAGGACCCAGCAACCCCAACAGACCCCATCCCCTCATACACCCCCACTCCCCTCTTCTTCATCATTGAATGAAATGGCAAATACATTCAAGAGAATAAACTTTTACCCCAAACACAAAGTGGCTAAACTCTGGTGCCCAAACACTAGACATGCCCTGGAGCTGTTTTCAGAGGACAGACACTAGGCATGCCCTAGAGCTGTTGTCAGAGGACAAACACTAGGCATGCCCTGGAGCTGTTTTCAGAGGACAGACACTAGGCCCTGGAGCTGTTGTCAGAGGACAGACACTAGGCCCTGGAGCTGTTTTCAGAGGACAGACACTAGGCATGCCCTGGAGCTGTTTTCAGAGGACAAACACTAGGCATGCCCTGGAGCTGTTTTCAGAGGACAAACACTAGGCATGCCCTGGAGCTGTTTTCAGAGGACAAACACTAGGCATGCCCTGGAGCTGTTGTCAGAGGACAGACACTAGGCATGCCCTGGAGCTGTTGTCAGAGGACAAACACTAGGCCCTGGAGCTGTTGTCAGAGGACAGACTAGGGTCCCCCAGCCACATCATAATACACACAGGCACAAACCACCTGAGAGCCCAGCAGGAAATTGTGGCCACGACACTCAAGAGAGTGATTGAAAAAGCTTTTTCCTCATTCCCTAAATCACGAATGGTCACGAATCTCCACCTTGCTACCACAAAAATACTTTCACCCTGCCACCATACATCGGGTGAATGCCAGCATTTCCCGGGACTCTGCCTCAAAACCTAAAGTCTACCTGGCCCACCACTCCACCCTGGACTTCAGCCATTATGACCAGGTCCACCTATACAAGGCAGCATTGGCCTCCTTTGACAGGACCCTGAAAGACATCACCCTCAACCACAGCCCCAGAACCTCACACAGGAGCTACAGACCAGCGAGACACCCTCCCAGACCTGCGAGACTCAGCCCCGAAGGACCTGCACAGAGAGGACCTACGCCAAGAGGACCTACACCCAGCCCACAGCATCACCAGCACCCCCTCCACACACACAAAACCTGGCCACACACTAAATAGAATGTCCTCCTGTGTGCTACCTGTATCCCCCCAATAGAATCCCCATACTTTAACGATGACAGCTTCTCCATCCTGGAGGGAGAGATCAATCATTTCCCAGGCCCAGGGACATGTACTAGTCTGTGGCGACCTAAACACCAGACAAGAACCTGACACCCTCAGCACACAAAGGGGGACAAACACCTAGCTGGAGGTGGCAGCATTCCCTCCCCCATATGCCCCTCTAGACACGACTAGAACAAAACAACCAACAAAAATGGGTCACAACTCCTGCAGCTCTGTCGCACGCTGGTTCTGTACCAGTGGCTTATCAGTGCCGTTTACGATGAGGGGGACCGATTATTTAAAAAAAAAAATATGAGCACGGCCTTATTTCAATTACAGCATATTGGATGCCTGTCATTCATTTTCCATTCACCCAGCTCAATGTAACATTGATAGGTTTAGGCTACTACGCGATCCACACATTTTCCCTGTACCCATCGTGAGGTTGCTACAAACCTAGCCTATGAATGAAAGTTTACAATGCAGGTGTGCACACAGGTCGAGATAATTTTTTTTTTGTTTGTTGAGGTGACAGACGGTGACAAATTAATAATATCGCCATGCACACTCTTACCTGCATCGAGCTGATATAGGTTGTGATTATTTGTCCAACAGTTGCAAAACAACAGTGTGCATTGGGCAAATTCAGGTATGTTTATCGACGTTTTGTTTCCGTTTTAAGAGAGAGAGAGAAAAAAATTCAGCAGAAGAATCGGCGGAATGAATACACCCCTGATCGCGCGCGTGAACACAGTACGCTTTCATAGCAGCCACGGTGTATTCCTTTTCGCATCTATGCGCTCTCTCCTCTTCTCACATTTTCACTTCGCTTGTGGGCTTCAACGCTGTATGTAACCAGAATTCTAATATCATTGTCACCATATTAACGTATAGTCGACATAGGTAATAGAACGAATGCATTAGTAAACCTGCTACAACCACTGTAACGTTACAGAGTACAGTCAGTAAGTAGTTACACCTCTCTCTCTCTCTCTCTCTCTCTCATCTCTCTCCATCTCTCTCCATCTCTCTCCATCTCTCTCCATCTCTCTCTCTCTCTCTCTCTCTCTCTCTCTCTCTCTCTCGTAAGACATTAATTTGTTACAAACTGTTCAACTATTGTATTTTTTTTCTCTTTGAGTCAACTACTCACCACGTTTTATGCACTACAGTGCTAGTTAGCTGTAGGGGGTGAGACAGAGATGCAGCTTGAGCAACACAGCTAACTCTGTCATACTAGAGCAGGTACCGTCTCAGCTTCTCAATAAAAAGCTGCACCTGGTCAGACCCCCTACAAGGAGAAAAGACATTAACAAACAGAAAAGGAAACCCCCCTATTTCTGCCTAAACCACTAACACCTACCACTGAGGTAGATATTACTTTAAGATCTAGGCCTGATTATTAAACTCGTACACTACAGCCCTCCTATTCCTGTCTCTTATTAAACTCATACACTACAGTCCTCCTATTCCTGACGTCACCCACTGTATGCGCTTTCGGTAGCTACTTTCGGGTAGCCTGTGTCCACACTGGGGTGAGAGCTGCACACAATGCATCCCTGACTGCCTTCTGAAGTGGTCAGACAGATCTAAACATAATCAGACCACAAAGGGACTTTTGTGAGTCTCTAGACCCTTCATTTAAATGCGATCTTCATATTCTGATAGCAGAAGTCACATGCAAGTGTCAAGTGTAAGTGACAGATGTATCAGCGTTGAGAGTCAGCGTTGCCACTGTCCAGAGCTCAGTCACTATCACACCCACCCCTGAGCTCCCTGCCACGGCAACCTGGCTACATTAATAACCACACCCACCCCTGAGCTCCCTGCCACGGCAACCTGGCTACATTAATAACCACACCCACCCCTGAGCTCCCTGCCACGGCAACCTGGCTACATTAATAACCACACCCACCCCTGAGCTCCCTGCCATGGCAACCTGGCTACATTAATAACCGCACCCACCCCTGAGCTCCCTGCCACGGCAACCTGGCTACATCAACATCAACAGTATGGGCGATTGAATCTTGCAATTTGAATGTTTAGGGTTCTTTCTGGACTAGGGCGGACTCTACATTTCATCAGCCGGTGATTCCCATGCAAATAACTGGTAGGTCTCACGGTAATTGACCGTTAATTATCACAAACTCATTGAGCATCTCCTGGCTTCCACACAGACTACAAGCCACTGATGCAGACCTTTGGAACATCTACATTTTAAAAAGTCTACACCTTCACAATAAATCCATTATTTATTTTAGACAGGTCTAAAGAAATATACGAAGAAAATGTAGACTATTTCAGAAGAACAGAATAGCATACTCTGAGTTGTCCTTAGGTCCTGATCTGGCTTTTGCCATATGGCTGTGGGCTACACTAATTCATTTAACAGACAAGATTTACTTAGAATTCCATGGCATTATTTTATATTATTTTATAGCATAATAACAAAGCAAAAACAGGTTTTTAGACATTTTTGCAAATGTAATCCAAATAAATAGTATTCAGAAAGTTTGCTATGAGACTCGAAATTGAGCTCAGGTGCATCCGGTTTCCATTTATCATCCATGAGATGTTTCTACAACTTGATTGGAGTCCACCTGTGAAAATTCTATTGATTGGACATAATTTGTAAAGGCACACACCTGTCACAGTTGACAGTGCATGTCAGAGCAAAAACTAAGCCATGAGGTCGAAGGAATTGTCCGTAAAGCTCAGAGACAGGATTGTCTTGAGGCACAGATCTGGGGAAGGATACCAAACATTTCTGCAGCACACAGTGGCATCCATCATTCTTAAATGGAAGAAGTTTGGAACCACCAAAACTTTTCCTAAAGCTGGCCACCCGGCCAAAACTGAGCAATCGGAGGAGAAAGGCCTTGGTCAGGGAGGTGTCCAAGAACCCTCTGTGGAGAAGGGAGAATCTTCCAGAAGGACAACCATCTCTGCAGCACTCCACCAATCAGGCCTTTGTGGTAGAGTGGCCAGACTGAAGCCACTCCTCAGTAAAAGGCACATGACAGCCTGCTTGGAGTTTGCCAAAAGGCACCTAAAGGACTCTCAGACCATGAGAAACAAGATTCTCTGGTCTGATGAAACCAAGATTGAACTCTTTGACCTGAATGCCAAGAGTCACATCTGGAGGAAACCTGGCACTATCCCTACGGTGAAGTATTGTGGTGGCAGCATCATGCTGTGGGGATGTTTTTCAGCAGCAGGGACTGGGAGACAAGTCAGGATCGAGGGAAAGATGAACGGAGCAAAGTACAGAGAGATCCTTGATTAAAACCTGCTCCCGAGCACTCAGAACCTCAGACTGGGGCAAAGGTTCACCTTCCAACAGTTCAAGGACCCTAAGCACACAGCCAAGACAACCCAGGAATGGCTTCAGGACAAGTTTATGAAAATCTCTGGAGAGACCTGAAAATAGCTGTGCAGCAACGCTCCCCCATCCAACCTGACAGAGCTTGAGAGGATCTGCAGGTACAGGTCTGCTAAGCTTGTCATACCGATTCAGACTCGAGGCTGTAATAACTGCCAAAGGTGCTTCAACAAACTACTGAGTAAAGGTTCTGAATATGTATGTAAATGTGATATTTGAGTTTTTTATAAATTAGCAACAATTTCAAAAAAAATGTTTTGCTTTGTTGTTATGAGGTATTGTGCATAGATTGATGAGGGAAAAAAACGATGTAATACATTTTAGAATAAGGTTTTATTTTTTATTTATTTAATTTCACCTTTAATTAACCAGGTGGGCAAGTTGAGAACAAGTTCTCATTTACAACTGCGACCTGGCCAAGATAAAGCAAAGCAGTTCGACACATACAACAACACAGAGTTACACATGGAGTAAACAAACATACAGTCAATAATACAGTAGAAAAAAACTAATCTATATACAAAGAGTGCAAATGAGGTAGGATAAGGAAGGTAAGGCAATAAATAGGCCATGGTGGCAAAGTAACTACAATATAGCATTTAAACACTGGAATGGTAGATGTGCAGTAGATGAATGTGCAATGTAGAAAAACTGGGGTGCAAAGGAACAAGATAAATTAATTAATACGGTAGGGGATGAGGTAGTTGGTTGGGCTATTTACAGATGGGCTATAAACAGGTCCAGGGGTCTGTGAGCTGCTCTGACAGCTGGTGCTTAAAGCTGGTGAGGGAGATAAGTGTCTCCAGTTTCAGAGATTTTTGTAGTTCATTCCAGTCATTGGCAGCAGAGAACTGGAAGGAGAGTCGGCCAAAGGAGGAATTGGTTTTGGGGGTGACCAGTGAGATATATCTGTTGGAGCGCGTGCTACGGGTCGGTGCTGCTATGGTGACCAGCGAGCTGAGATAAGGCGGGGCTTTACCTAGCAAGGACTTGTAGATGACCTGGAGCCAGTGGGTATGGCAACGAGTGTTAAGCGAGGGCCAGCCAACGAGAGCGTACAGGTCGCAGTGGTGGGTGGTATATGGGGCTTTGGTAACAAAATGGATGGCACTGGGACTGCATCCAATTTGTTGAGTAGAGTATTGGAGGCTATTTTGTAAATGACATCACCGAAGTCAAGGATCGGTAGGATGGTCAGTTTTACGAGGGTATGCTTGGCAGCATGAGTGAAGGATGCTTTGTTGCGAAATAGGAATTAATTTTGGATTGGAGATGTTTGATGTGAGTCTGGAAGGAGAGTTTACAGTCTAACCAGACACCTAGATATTTGTAGTTGTCCACATAATCTAAGACAGAACCGTTCAGAGTAGTGATGCTGGACGGGCGGGCAGGTGCGGGCAGCGATCGGTTGAAGAGCATGCATTTAGTTTTACTTGCGTTTAAGAGCAGTTGGAGGCCACGGAAGGAGAGTTGTATGGCATTGAAGCTCGTCTGGAGGTTAGTTAACACAGTGTCCAAAGAGGGCCAGAAGTATACAGAATGGTGTCGTCTGCGTTAGAGGTGGATCAGAGACTCACTAGCAGCAAGAGCGACATCATTGATGTATACAGAGAAGAGAGTCGGCCCAAGAATTGACCCCTGTGGCACCCCCATAGAGACTGCCAGAGGCCCGGACAACAGGCCATCCGATTTGACACACTGAACTCTATCAGAGAAGTAATTGGTGAACCAGGCGAGGCAATCATTTGAGAAACCAAGGCTGTCGAGTCTGCCGATAAGGATGTGGTGATTGACAGAGTCGAAAGCCTTGGCCAGATCAATGAATACGGCTGCACAGTAATGTCTCTTATCGATGGCGGTTATGATGTCATTTAGGACCTTGAGCGTGGCTGAGGTGCACCCATGACCAGCTCGGAAACCAGATTGCATAGCAGAGAAGGTACGGTGGGATTCAAAATGGTCGGTGATCTGTTTGTTAACTTGGCTTTCGAAGACCTTAGAAAGGCAAGGTAGGATAGATATAGGTCTGTAGCAGTTTGGGTCAAGAGTGTCTCCCCTATTGAAGAGGGGGATGACCGCAGCTGCTTTCCAGTCTTTGGGAATCTCAGACGACACGAAAGAGAGATTGAACCGGCTAGTAATAGTAATAACGTAACAAAATGTGGAAAAAGTAAAGTGCTCTAAATATTGTCACCCATCAGACTATTCTTGATTTAATCTTGTCTTTACATATACTAAATAATATACAATACCGTTCAAAAGTTTGGGGTCACTTAGAAATGTCCTTGTTTTTGAGAGAAAACCTCATTTTTTGACCATTAAAATGGCATCAAATTGATCAGAAATACAGTGTAGACATTGTTAATGTTGTAAATGACTATTGTAGCTGGAAACTGCAGATTGTTTTTATGGAATATCTACATAGGCATACAAAGGTCCATTATCAGCAACCATCACTCCTGTGTTCCAATGGCACGTTGTGTTAGCTAATCCAAGTTTATCATTTTAAAAGGCTAATTGATCATTAGAAAACCCTTTCCCAATTATGTTAGCACAGCTGAAAACGGTTGTTCTGATTAAAGAAGAAATAAAACTGTCCTTTAGACAAGTTGCGTATCTGGAGCATCAGCATTTGTGGGTTTGAGTACAGGCTCAAAATGGCCAGAAACAAAGACTTCTTCTGAAACTCGTCAGTCTATTCTTGTTCTGAGAAATGAAGGCTATTCCATGCGAGAAACTGCCAAGAAACTGAAGATCTCGTACAACGCTGTGTACTACTCCCTTCACAGAACAGCGCAACCTGGGTCCAACCAGAATAGAAAGAGGAGTGGGAGGCCCCAGTGCACAACTGAGCAAGAGGACAAGTACATTAGAGCGTCAAGTTTGAGAAACAGACACCTCACAAGTCCTCAACTGGTAGCTTCATTAAATAGTACCTGCAAAACACCATTCTCAATGTCAACAGTGAAGAGACGACTCCGGGATGCTGGTTGCAAAGAAAAAGCCATATATCGGACTGTCCAACAAAAAGAAAAGATTAAGATGGGCGAAAAAAACACAGAAACTAGAGAGACGAATATTGGAAAAAAGTGACAAACTAATCGAAGTTTGAGGTGTTCGGATCACAAAGAGGAACATTCGTGAGATGCAGAAAAAAAAGGAAAAGATGCTGGAGGAGTGCTTGACGCCGTCTGTGAAGCATGGCGGAGGCGACGTGATGGTCCGGGGGTGCTTTGGTGGTGGTAAAGTGGGAGATTTGTACAGGGTGAAAGGGATCTTGAAGAAGGAAGGCTTTCACTCCATTTTGCCACGCCATGCCATACCTAGCATGGTCAGAACTAGAAGCACAAGCATTTCGCTACACTCGCATTAACATCTGCTAAACCATGTGTATGTGATAAATAACATTTGATTTGATTTGATTTGTGGACAGCGCTTAATTGGAGCCAATTCCCTCCTACAACAGGACAATGACCCAAAGCACAGATCCAAACTATGCAAGAACTATTTAGGGAAGAAGCAGTCAGCTGGTATTCTGTCTATAATGGAGTGGGCAGCAGTCACCGGATCTCAACCCTATTGAGCTGCTGTGGGAGCAGCTTGACTGTATGGTACATAAATCCTGTTAGAGAGCGGCATCAGTGTTCAGAGTTTTGGAGAGTCTGGCGTGCCCAAAGTGCAATTGCCTGGTACTCAGGCCCAGAAACTAGGATATGCACATAATTAGTAAATAGCATTGGATAGAAAACACTCTGAAGTTTCTAAAACTGTTAAAATAATGTCTGAGTATAACAGAACTGATATGGCAGGCGAAAACCCTGCCATATCTGTTATAAAATAATTATTTATAACCTTGTCAACGTCTTGACTATATTTCCTATTCATTTTGAAACTTATTACATATATGTTTTCATGGAAATCAAGGACATTTCTAAGTGACCCCAAACTTTTGAACGGTAGTGTATGTGTGAAATTCGTTTTAATTTAGAAATGGACCATTGTCATGCACCTGTATCGAGACAGGGGCAGCGGGAAAATATACATGTCATCTCTGCACTTAAATAGCGAATGGAGGACGCTTTTCCTGTGGTTCATTTTCATGCCAGTCAGGTAGGCTATACTCCTGTTGTAAAGAGAAGCAATGTGCTTAATATTAGGAAAGTTGAGAAATAAATATAGTATGCCTGGCCTATAGAAAGCTGATGGGATCCTCTTTTTAGTAGAGGCCATCACTCTGTTTTCTCCCGCAATTGCATAGCCTATGGAAATGTTGCGCAACATGAGCTCATGGGCTCTCATGAAGTGTTTGATTAGATTTTCCATTAGACTTGCATTGGTGTCAGAGTGATTAGAGGGACAATAGAGTGCTGAGTACCAGGCAGTTAGCAAGTTTGGTAGGGTACTAATGACCAGCAGCAGCAGCAGAGCTTGGAGAATCCTAATTACCGTGACTAAACGATCACGTAGAATTTGACTACCTTCCTGACTCCTTCCCTAACCGCCGGTGTGGAGGTAATACGGTCACAAAGCAAAAGCCCTAATCTGGACCTGGGGTGGAGGCCAGCGTTGCCCCCGAACCCCCCGAGCCCACTCTCAAATCTGGAGCCAGACAAAACAGAGGGTCCCTCAGTGCCATGCTTGCCCTGCTCCCTGTGAGCGCATGCCTGCCGCTTATTTCCAATCACTTAAAACACTTCACACCATGTAGGTTTTTCTATACATTTTGTCGTTGAGTCTAAAAACAGGTAAACTTGCCTTCTACAAGAGGTAACATGTTTCAACCTGCCTTCTACAAGAAGGAACATGTTTCAACCTGCCTTCTACAAGAGGTAACATGTTTCAACCTGCCTTCTACAAGAAGGAACATGTTTCAACCTGCCTTCTACAAGAGGTAACATGTTTCAACGTGCCTTCTACAAGAGGTAACATGTTTCAACGTGCCTTCTACAAGAGGTAACATGTTTCAACCTGCCTTCTGCAAGAGGTAACATGTTTCAACGTGCCTTCTACAAGAGGTAACATGTTTCAACCTGCCTTCTACAAGAGGTAACATGTTTCAACGTGCCTTCTACAAGAGGTACCATGTTTCAACCTGCCTTCTACAAGAGGTACCATGTTTCAAACTGCCTTCTACAAGAGGTAACATGTTTCAACCTGCCTTCTACAAGAGGTAACATGTTTCAACCTGCCTTCTACAAGAGGTACCATGTTTCAAACTGCCTTCTACAAGAGGTAACATGTTTCAACCTGCCTTCTACAAGAGGTAACATGTTTCAACCTGCCTTCTACAAGAGGTAACATGTTTCAACCTGCCTTCTACAAGAGGTAACATGTTTCAACCTGCCTTCTACAAGAGGTAACATGTTTCAACGTGCCTTCTACAAGAGGTAACATGTTTCAACCTGCCTTCTACAAGAGGTACCATGTTTCAACCTGCCTTCTACAAGAGGTAACATGTTTCAACCTGCCTTCTACAAGAGGTAACATGTTTCAACGTGCCTTCTACAAGAGGTAACATGTTTCAACCTGCCTTCTACAAGAGGTACCATGTTTCAACCTGCCTTCTACAAGAGGTAACATGTTTCAACCTGCCTTCTACAAGAGGTAACATGTTTCAACCTGCCTTCTACAAGAGGTAACATGTTTCAACCTGCCTTCTACAAGAGGTACCATGTTTCAACCTGCCTTCTACAAGAGGTACCATGTTTCAACCTGCCTTCTACAAGAGGTAACATGTTTCAACCTGCCTTCTACAAGAGGTACCATGTTTCATTAGTGGGTTTATACATCCAAGTAACAACTCTCTCATTGGGCTGGTGAATTTCCCGTAATATCCCCGTCCCTCTCCTCTCCCTTCTATCCCTGTCCCTCTCCTCTCCTTCTATCACTGTCCCTCTCCTCTCCTTCTATCCCCGTCCCTCTCCTCTCCCTTCTATCCCTGTCCCTCTCCTCTCCTTCTATCCCTGTCCCTCTCCTCTCCTTCTATCCCTGTCCCTCTCCTCTCCTTCTATCCCTGTCCCTCTCCTCCCCCTTCTATCCCTGTCCCTCTCCTCTCCTTCTATCCCTGTCCCTCTCCTCTCCTTCTATCCCTGTCCCTCTCCACCCCCTTCTATCCCTGTCCCTCTCCTCCCCCTTCTATCCCCTGTCCCTCTCCTCCCCTTCTATCCCTGTCCCTCTCCTCTCCTTCTATCCCTGTCCCTCTCCTCTCCTTCTCTATCCCTGTCCCTCTCCTCTCCCTTCTATCCCTCTCCCTCTCCTCCCCTTCTATCCCTGTCCCTCTCCTCTCCTTCTATCCCTGTCCCTCTCCTCCCCCTTCTATCCCTGTCCCTCTCCTCCCCCTTCTATCCCTGTCCCTCTCCTCCCCCTTCTATCCCTGTCCCTCTCCTCTCCTTCTATCCCTGTCCCTCTCCTCCCCCTTCTATCCCTGTCCCTCTCCTCTCCCTTCTATCCCTGTCCCTCTCCTCTCCTTCTATCCCTGTCCCTCTCCTCCCCCTTCTATCCCTGTCCCTCTCCTCTCCCTTCTATCCCTGTTCCTCTCCTCTCCCTTCTATCCCTGTCCCTCTCCTCTCCTTCTATCCCTGTCCCTCTCCTTTCTATCCCCGTCCCTCTCCTCTCCCTTCTATCCCTGTCCCTCTCCTCTCCCTTCTATCCCTGTCCCTCTCCTCTCCTTCTATCCCTGTCCCTCTCCTCCCCCTTCTATCCCTGTCCCTCTCTTCCCCCTTCTATCCCTGTCCCTCTCCTCTCCTTCTATCCCTGTCCCTCTCCTCCCCCTTCTATCCCTGTCCCTCTCATCTCCCTTCTATCCCTGTCCCTCTCCTCCCCCTTCTATCCCTGTCCCTCTCCTCTCCCTTCTATCCCTGTCCCTCTCCTCTCCCTTCTATCCCTGTCCCTCTCCTCTCCCTTCTATCCCTGTCCCTCTCCTCCCCCTTCTATCCCTGTCCCTCTCC
>CM059792.1:49157666-49180166 GCA_030435695.1 Brachymystax lenok tsinlingensis | reverse complement strand
GTTATAGTGTGTCCCTGTCCCTGTCATAGTGTGTCCCTGTCCCTGTCATAGTGTGTCCCTGTCCCTGTCATAGTGTGACCCTGTCCCTGTCATAGTGTGTCCCTGTCATAGTGTGTCCCTGTCATAGTGTGACCCTGTCCCTGTCATAGTGTGTCCCTGTCATAGTGTGACCCTGTCATAGTGTGTCCCTGTCATAGTGTGTCCCTGTCCCTGTCATATTGTGTCCCTGTCATAGTGTGTCCCTGTCATAGTGTGACCCTGTCCCTGTTATAGTGTGTCCCTGTCCCTGTCATAGTGTGTCCCTGTCCCTGTCATAGTGTGTCCCTGTCCCTGTCATAGTGTGTCCCTGTCATAGTGTGTCCCTGTCATAGTGTGACCCTGTCCCTGTCATAGTGTGTCCCTGTCATAGTGTGTCCCTGTCATAGTGTGTCCCTGTCCCTGTCATATTGTGTCCCTGTCATAGTGTGTCCCTGTCATAGTGTGTCCCTGTCCCTGTCATAGTGTGTCCCTGTCCCTGTCATAGTGTGTCCCTGTCCCTGTCATAGTGTGTCCCTGCCATAGTGTGTCCTTGCCATAGTGTGTCCCTGCCATAGTCTGTCCCTGCCATAGTCTGTCCCTGCCATAGTCTGTCCCAGTCATAGTGTGTCCCTGCCATAGTGTGTCCCTGCCATAGTCTGTCCCTGCCACAGTCTGTCTCTGTCAGTGTGTCCCAGTCATAGTGTGACCCTGTCCCTGTTATAGTGTGTCCCTGTCCCTGTCATAGTGTGTCCCTGTCCCTGTCATAGTGTGTCCCTGTCCCTGTCATAATGTGACCCTGTCCCTGTCATAGTGTGTCCCTGTCATAGTGTGTCCCTGTCATAGTGTGACCCTGTCCCTGTCATAGTGTGTCCCTGTCATAGTGTGACCCTGTCATAGTGTGTCCCTGTCATAGTGTGTCCCTGTCCCTGTCATATTGTGTCCCTGTCATAGTGTGTCCCTGTCATAGTGTGACCCTGTCCCTGTTATAGTGTGTCCCTGTCCCTGTCATAGTGTGTCCCTGTCCCTGTCATAGTGTGTCCCTGTCCCTGTCATAGTGTGACCCTGTCCCTGTCATAGTGTGTCCCTGTCATAGTGTGTCCCTGTCATAGTGTGTCCCTGTCCCTGTCATATTGTGTCCCTGTCATAGTGTGTCCCTGTCATAGTGTGTCCCTGTCCCTGTCATAGTGTGTCCCTGTCCCTGTCATAGTGTGTCCCTGTCCCTGTCATAGTGTGTCCCTGCCATAGTGTGTCCTTGCCATAGTGTGTCCCTGCCATAGTCTGTCCCTGCCATAGTCTGTCCCTGCCATAGTCTGTCCCAGTCATAGTGTGTCCCTGCCATAGTGTGTCCCTGCCATAGTCTGTCCCTGCCACAGTCTGTCTCTGTCAGTGTGTCCCAGTCATAGTGTGTCCCTGCCATAGTGTGTCCCTGTCCCGGTTGGAGCTACACCTCCAAGTGAACCCTGTCCTTTTGGGCTGGATAGAGGCTCCATCCAGCACACAACACAGACTGACGGACGCACGCACAACACAAGCTCACAGACTCATCACAAACTTGTTAGAGACACACACACGCACGCACAAACACTGCTAGTGGGGACAGTGGAGCTCTTGCTCCAGGTAGTCCTGTAATTAGGGACTAATTAGTCTGCTAGCGTTAACACTACGAGGGATACATTCTACACAGCATGAGAAATGGACAGAGGGGAAGAGAGAGAGAGAGAGAGAGAGAGAGAGAACAAAAGAGAGAGCCTGCTAGCGTTAGCTTTACAAGAGACTCTCCCATACCAGCATGATAGAGAGGAGAGGGACAGAAACCAGAGAGAGAGGAGATGAGATGAAGAGAGAAACAGCGGTCAGAGAAACCAAGAACGGCACTACTACACTCCACCAACCAGGGCACTACTACACTCCACCAACCAGGGCACTACTACACTCCACCAACCAGGGCACTACTACACTCCACCAACCAGGGCACTACTACACTCCACCAACCAGGGCACTACTACACTCCACCAACCAGGGCACTACTACACTCCACCAACCAGGCACTACTACACTCCACCAACCAGGGCACTACTACACTCCACCAACCAGGGCACTACTACACTCCACCAACCAGGGCACTACTACACTCCATCAACCAGGGCACTACTACACTCCATCAACCAGGGCACTACTACACACCACCATTGAACTAACAAACAAACACACATTGAACTAACAAACTTACATTGAACTAACAAACAAAATCACATTGAACTAACAAATAAACTAACATTGAACTAACAAATAAACACACATTGAACTAACAAACAAACTAACATTGAACTAACAAATAAACACACATTGAACTAATAAACACACAAACTACAGTCACATGAGGTTGTATTCAAATACAGATAATTCTGACAATTTAATCAAATACTTAGAGAAAATGTTTGATAGTTTAAAATCTGTAAATTCCTTCCTCTGTTTACAAATTGGCTCTGATCTAGAGTGTTGTCTGCATGTTTGTGTGTGATTGACAGCTAGGGTAATTATAGTCCCCTCTGTGGCGGTAACCTCTGACGGACCCCTGCGTGGTGGGTTCCTGAACCCTGGGCACTGATGTACCACTCCTCAGCTAACTGACGCCACCGCCGCCGGCTAAAATAGACCTGCGAGGAAGAGGAAAAGGGGGAGAAAGAGAGAGAGAGAGAGAGCGAGACAGGGAGGGAGAGCAAGGACAGCAGAGTTGTTCAAATGAAGCAACACAGTGTAGAAGAGACAGATAGAGGACAGAGGGAGTGTTAGAGGAGAGGGAGACGGACAGAGGGAGTGTTAGAGGAGAGGGAGACGGACAGAGGGAGTGTTAGAGGAGACGGAGACGGACAGAGGGAGACGGACAGAGGGAGTGTTAGAGGAGAGGGAGACGGACAGAGGGAGTGTTAGAGGAGAGGGAGACGGACAGAGGGAGTGTTAGAGGAGGGAAAGCAGAACGACAGTCATTAAAAAGGGAGAAAGTGATGAAAGATGGAGAAACGATGGGAGCAGAGAGAGAGAGAGAGAGAGCGAAAGAGCAGAGAGGTAAGAGAGAGAGAGAAGTAGAAATGAGAAGAGGGGGAAGGGGAGCAGGAGAGAGAGGAGGGAGATGAAGAATGAGAAAGACAGAGCTTACCAGCGGAAGACTAAAATAAACCTGCAAGACAGAGAGGGAAAGAGGCAGTCATTAGAGGGAGGAAGGGAGAGAGGAGAGGGGGAGAGGCAGTCATTCGAGGGAGGAAGGGAGAGAGGAGAGGGGGAGAGGCAGTCATTAGAGGGAGGAAGGGAGAGAGGAGAGGGGGAGAGGCAGTCAGAGGGAGGAAGGGAGAGAGGAGAGGGGGAGAGGCAGTCATTAGAGGGAGGAAGGGAGAGAGGAGAGGGGGAGAGGCAGTCATTAGAGGGAGGAAGGGAGAGGGGGAGAGGCAGTCATTCGAGGGAGGAAGGGAGAGAGGAGAGGGGGAGAGGCAGTCATTAGAGGGAGGAAGGGAGAGGCAGTCATTAGAGGGAGGAAGGGAGAGGGGGAGAGGCAGTCATTAGAGGGAGGAAGGGAGAGAGGAGAGGGGAGAGGCAGTCATTAGAGGGAGGAAGGGAGAGAGGAGAGGGGAGAGGCAGTCATTAGAGGGAGGAAGGGAGAGAGGAGAGGGGGAGAGGCAGTCATTAGAGGGAGGAAGGGAGAGAGGAGAGGGGGAGAGGCAGTCATTAGAGGGAGGAAGGGAGAGGGGGAGAGGCAGTCATTAGAGGGAGGAAGGGAGAGAGGGAGAGGCAGTCATCTGAGGGAGGAAGGGAGAGAGGAGAGGGGAGAGGCAGTCATTAGAGGGAGGAAGGGAGAGGGGAGAGGCAGTCACAGAGGGAGGAAGGGAGAGAGGGAGAGGCAGTCATTAGAGGGAGGAAGGGAGAGAGGAGAGGGGGAGAGGCAGTCATTAGAGGGAGGAAGGGAGAGGGGGAGAGGCAGTCAGAGGGAGGAAGGGAGAGGGGGAGAGGCAGTCATTAGAGGGAGGAAGGGAGAGAGGAGAGGGGAGAGGCAGTCATTAGAGGGAGGAAGGGAGAGAGGAGAGGGGAGAGGCAGTCATTAGAGGGAGGAAGGGAGAGAGGAGAGGGGAGAGGCAGTCATTAGAGGGAGGAAGGGAGAGAGGAGAGGGGGAGAGGCAGTCATTAGAGGGAGGAAGGGAGAGAGGAGAGGGGAGAGGCAGTCATTAGAGGGAGGAAGGGAGAGGGAGAGGGGAGAGGCAGTCATTAGAGGGAGGAAGGGAGAGGGAGAGGGGGAGAGGCAGTCATTAGAGGGAGGAAGGGAGAGAGGAGAGGGGGAGAGGCAGTCATTAGAGGGAGGAAGGGAGAGAGGAGAGGGGGAGAGGCAGTCATTAGAGGGAGGAAGGGAGAGAGGAGAGGCAGTCATTAGAGGGAGGAAGGGAGAGAGGAAAGGGGGAGAGGCAGTCATTAGAGGGAGGAAGGGAGAGGGAGAGGGGGAGAGGCAGTCATTAGAGGGAGGAAGGGAGAGAGGAGAGGGGGAGAGGCAGTCATTAGAGGGAGGAAGGGAGAGAGGAGAGGCAGTCATTAGAGGGAGGAAGGGAGAGGGGGAGAGGCAGTCATTAGAGGGAGGAAGGGAGAGGGAGAGGGGAGAGGCAGTCATTAGAGGGAGGAAGGGAGAGGGAGAGGGGAGAGGCAGTCATTAGAGGGAGGAAGGGAGAGAGGAGAGGGAGAGGCAGTCATTAGAGGGAGGAAGGGAGAGGGGAGAGGGGGAGAGGCAGTCATTAGAGGGAGGAAGGGAGAGGGGAGAGGGGGAGAGGCAGTCATTAGAGGGAGGAAGGGAGAGAGGAGAGGGGGAGAGGCAGTCATTAGAGGGAGGAAGGGAGAGAGGAGAGGGGGAGAGGCAGTCATTAGAGGGAGGAAGGGAGAGAGGAGAGGCAGTCATTAGAGGGAGGAAGGGAGAGAGGAGAGGGGGAGAGGTGATATTTAAAGAGAGAGAGAGGAGAAAAAAAATAGTGCGTTTTAGTGTGGAACTGGAAGCAGTGAAGAAGGAGCTGGCGGTGTCAGGATGAGAACAATGTGAAAGGGAGACAGATATATACAGTATATATATATATATATATGACACATACACGGGGTATACCAAACATTTCAAACACCTTCCTAATATTGAGTTTACCCTCAGAACAGCCAGCCTTAGGAAGGCGTTAATACTCCGTTTATATACTGTATATGACGAAAGAGAGAGTGGCCGATGGTTCTGTCTCTCTCTCTCGCTCTGAGTGCTACAGGTCATCTGCAGGTCCTCACAATTTTGATGAAATATTCATATTTCCCTGACGCACGCTTCTCTCTCTCTCTCGCTCTCTCTCTACCTCTTTCTCTCCCTCTCCCCCTCCCCTATTCTCAGCTCAGTCAAATGCAGTCTCTCTTTCTCACTCCATCGCTCGCTCGCAAAAATCTAACTTTTCTCCTCCCTTCCTTCTCATAAATAACATATTTCTCTGACGCACACCTCTCTCTCTCCACCTCTCTCCCTCTCTCTCTCTCTCCTCTCTCTCTCTCTCTCTCCTCTCTCTCCCTCTCTCTCCTCTCTCTCTCTCTCTCTCTCCCTCTCTCCCTCTCTCTCCTCTCTCTCTCTCTCTCTCTCTCTCACACTCTCTCTCTCACTTCTTTCCCCTAATAAAAAACTACATTTTCCTTGACGCAGGCTTCCATCCTCTGACTCGCTCTGTTCCCCTCTTTCTTTCCATCTCTCCCTATCTCAGCCCAGTGAAATACATTACGCCATGCAACATACTGATTGATCCAACCTCTCTACCTCTCTCCTCTGTGTGCTGACCCTGCCTTCACCCATCTCAGAGCCCAATCTCTAATCTCAATCCCTTGGCATTACTACTGTATAATCTTTCATTTGACAGCAGGACTGACAACACCTCTCAGATGACACCCCGTGTCATATCCGGGCCAAAACTGTGTGTGTCTACAGATGTCGGATCTTAATTTGATCATCCTGTTGCATGAGAACTTAAAACTTGTAGTGTATTTGAGGATTAAAAAAAAAAAAAAAGTACAATATGTACCAATTTGTCCATTCAAAATAGCTGTAAATGGCAATGTGATAAAGTGGCAACGATCCGAGAATAAAATGCTTTGAAGATGGTCAGACGGCAGTGTTGCCTCCCTGTTCTCTGCTGAATTTACAGTGGTCTGGTATGATTTTGGTGGGGGGAAAACATGGCCTTGGTGGCAAAAACGTGGACACTTGCTTCTCCCAGGACCCCAGACAGTCACGGCCACAACAAACAGGGACTGCATTAGCTACAGAGTGTCTGAAAACAGTTTCACCAAGGACTATGTTGTCAACAGAGGACAGACAGAAATTATCTAAAAAAAATGTAAATAACATTTGTCCAGCCAAAAGGGAGTTGAATGAAGGTTATTGAAAGACCAGAGTGACTGGATATCTACTTCTGGAAATGATGGACTGTAACATTAGAGCACTCAAACCTGGTATGTTAGCTTATATTTACTAGCTATTCCTCTCTGCTATAAATCATACCTTATAGAATGACCTAGTTATCCAACATTAATCATACTATGTTCCAGGAAAGCTTTAGGCAAATATATTTGTTGACATGTTGTGGAAAGATAGACGTGCTAGCTAGGTGCCACATGAATTCGTTATGCAGAGTCAATTATATTTACAAATCATGTCTTCGTTAGTCAATTACAGCCAATGCAATGTACAGTTGAAGTCGGACGTTTACATACACCTCAGCCAAGTACATTTAAACTCAGTTTTTCACAATTCCTGACATTTAATCCTAGTAATAAATTCCCTGTCTTAGGTCAGTTAGGATCACCACTTTATTTTAATAATGTGAAATGTCAGAATAATAGTAGAGAGAATTATTTCTTTCAGCTTTTATTTCTTTCATCACATTCCCAGTGGGTCAGAAGTTTACATACACTCAATTAGTATTTGGTAGCATTGCCTTTAAATTGTTTAACTTGGGTCAAACGTTTCGGGTAGCCTTCCACAAGCCTCCAACAATAAGTTGGGTGAATTTTGGCCCATTCCTCCTGACAGAGCTGGTGTAACTAGTCAGGTTTGTAGGCCTCCTTGCTCGCACACACCTTTTCAGTTCTGCTCACAAATGTTCAATAGGATTGAGGTCAGGGCTTTGTGATGGCCACTCCAATACCTTGACTTTGTTGTCCTTAAGCCATTTTGACACAACTTTGGAAGTATGAATGGGGTCATTGTCCATTTGGAAGACCCATTTGTGACCAAGCTTTAACTTCCTGACTGATGTCTTGAGATGTTCCTTCAATATATCCACATCATTTTCCTTCCTCATGATGCCATCTATTTTGTGAAGTGCACCAGTCCCTATTGCAGCAAAGCACCCCCACAACATGATGCTGCCACCCCCTGTGCTTCACGGTTGCTGTGATAGTGCTGTACTCTAACCTACACACGAGATTGATTTATATTCATAATACCACGCTTAGATATAAAAGAGAGAAGTTGCTTATTTACCAACGATTTGAGAATTTTAGCTAGACATGGAAGTCTGGAAATGGGATGATAATTAGCAAGATCGCTGCTGCTATCCTCATGGAGTGGCAGGAGGTGCATTGTTTTCCATCATTATGGAATATTTCCTGATACCAATGTTAGATTTAAAAGATGAGATGCCGATGAGAGAGGAGAGAGGAGAAAGAGGGACAGAGAAGGAGGTCGAGAGGAAAGGAGGAGAGAGAGAGGAGGTAGAATGAGAGAGAGAGAGAGAGAGAGAGAGAGGCTTGTGACCTCAATATGGTGTGAATGAGTGTGAGGCTCACCACATTGGTGTGTTTTATCTGTTCTGACCAGAACACACACGCACACAAATACACACACACACACACACACACACGAGCACTGAAGCAAAACTGCTGACAACAGATTGGATTATCACTCAGCCTCTCTATCCTTCTTCTTAAAGATTCATACCTCTCTCTCTTTCTGCTACCATCTCTCTCTGCCTCTCCCTCCATCTTTCTTTTCCCCCACGTCTCCCTCCATCATCCACCTCTCTCTCTCTGAAGGAGGAGGGAGAGAAAAAGACAGGTAGGGAAGGAGAGAGAGAGAGAGAGAGAGAGAGAGAGAGAGAGAGAGAGAGAGAGAGAGAGAGAGAGAGAGAGAGAGAGGTGGTAGCAGAAAGAGAGAGAGGCTTGTGACCTCAGTGTGGCGTGGATGAGTGTGAGGCTCACCACAGTGGTGTGTTTTATCTGTTCTGACCAGAACACACACACACACGCATACAAATACACACACACACACATACACACATACACACACACACACGCGAGCACTGAGGCAGAACTGCTGACAACAGATTGGATTATCACTCAGCCTCCCTATCCTTCTTCTTAAAGATTCATTCACCCCCCAGTATGAGTATTTTCACATCACTCCTTCCTTGCTCCACCACCCCTGTATTATTAATGTGTGTGTGTGTGTGTGTGTGTGTGTGTGTGTGTACACATGCTGTGGCTGACAGAGAGACATATGAGGCTCACATACAAAACCACTATGTTCCCTACGCCTACACCTCCCAGAAGACTTCACTCCCACTCATACAGGGTCATAGGTTAGAGGGAATTGAAGAGAGAGAGAGAGAGAGAGAGAGAGAGAGAGAGAGAGAGAGAGAGAGAGAGAGAGAGAGAGAGAGAGAGAGAGAGAGAGAAGGATGCAGAAAGACGAGAGAGAGAGAGAAGAATGGGTGGAGAGAGGGAATGAGTGGAAAGATGGATGCAGAAAGATGAGAGGGAGGGAGGGATGGGAGGAGAGAGGGATGGCTGGGTGGGTGGAGAGAGGGATGGCTGGGTGGGTGGAGAGAGGGATGGGTGTCAGATCCTACAGCAGACGTCTTTGTTTCTTGGGACCTAGAACTAGCATCTGTTTTCTCCGAGTTTAAAAGTAAAACATTTGCCGCCATCCACTTCCTAGGAAAAGCAGGCTGATCGAGCAGCAGTGAGGGCTTTTTGATATTCAATATTCGACGGGACGGTCTTTCCAAGCTGGCTGGAAGATATCCATTTTTAGCGCAATTTTCGTTCCAATTTTCTGGAAGCTTGCTTCAGGGCTCGGGTATTTTCTGTATACCAGGGAGACTGTTTCTTGTGTCAAAATATTTTTGTTTTTTAGAGGTGCGACTGCATCAAGGTTAAGTTTTGGAGACATATTGGACAAAATCCACCGAGTCGAAGATGGCTTCGAAAGCCTTTTGGAGTGGGTCTGTGGACATTTCTACGTGAATATTGAAGTCACCATTTTTTGTATATTATCTGCCATGACTACGAGGTCCAATAGGAACTCAGTGAGGAACGCTGTATATGGCCCAGGAGGCATGTAACCAGTAGCTATAAAAAGTGATTGAGGAAGCAGCATAGATTTCATGACTAGAAGCTCAAAAGACACAGTAATTGTTTTTCCGTAAATGTACATTTGCTGTCGTAAATGTTAGCAACACCTCCGCCTTTGCGGGATGCGCGGGGGATATGGTCACTAGTGTAACCTGGAGGTGAGGCCTCATTTAACACAGTAAATTCATCAGGCTTAAGCCAGGTTTCAGTCAGGCCAATCACATCAAGATTATGATCAATGATTATTTAATTGACTATGACTGCCTTGGAAGTAAGGGATCTAAGTAACAGCAAGTAGTCCTATCTCCTTTAATAAATGACAGGAATGGAAGAGGTCTTTATTCCCAGTGAGATTGCTAAGGCGAACAGAGCCATGTTTAGTTTTGCCCAACCTAGACTGAGGCAGAGACACGGTCTCGATGGAGGAAACTGAGCTGACTACACTCACTGTGCCAAGGGCAGACCCCACTAAGCCTGCAGGCTGGCTAACAGCCTGCTGCCTGGCCTGCACCCTGGCTAACAGCCTGCTGCCTGGCCTGCACCCTATCTCATTGTGAAGCTAGAGGAGTTAGAGCCCTGTCTATGTTGATAGATAAGATGAGAGCACCCCTCCAGCTAGGATGGAGTCCGTCACTCCTCAACAGGACAGGCTTGGTCCTGTTTGAGGGTGAGTCCCAGAAAGAGGGCCAGTTATCTACAAATTCTATCTTTTAGGAGGGACAGAAACCAGCGATTGAGTTGTGAGTCTCTGCTGTAGAGCTCATCACTCCCCCTAACTGGGAGGGGGCCAGAGACAATTACTCGATGCCGACACATCTTTCTAGCTGATTTACACGCTGAAGCTATGTTGCGCTTGGTGACCTCTGACTGTTTCATCCTAACATCGTTGGTGCCGACGTGGATAACAAAATCCCCATATGTCACGACTTCTGCCCGAAGTCGGTCCCTCTCCTTGTTCAGTGCGGCGTTCGGCGGTCGACGTCACCGGCCTTCTAGCCATCGCCGATCCACTTTTCATCTTTCCATTTGTTTTTGTCTTTGTTTTCTACACACCTGGTTTCAATTCCCCAATGACATGTTCATTATTTAACCCTCTGTTTCCCCCCCATGTTTGTGTGTGTGTTTGTATTTATGGTTCAGATTTTGTTACTATACGGCTGGTTGATTGTTTGCCGGGTTCTGTGTTTTTTACGGCCGTTATATTTCGTGAGACCGGTATGGTTCCTGCACCTTGTATCGTTTTGTTTTGTTCTGGTCCTGTACCTTGTCCACACATCTCTGCTCTCCTGCGCCTCATTCACTGAACCAGTTCCCACAATCCTTGACACTATACTCTCTACACTCGCCAGTCTTAGCCTTAGCCAGCTAAATAGTTAAATAACTTCACGTCGGTAGCCCTGCCACCTGGTAAACAGTGTATGATCGCTGGATGATTCTTTTTTTTAGTCTTAATATTTCAGGTAATAAAGTCGCCAAATATCCAGGGTTTTCAATTTGTCAGAGCTAAATGGTGGGAGGCTTTAGCTCGGAGGAGAGACCAGAGAAGGCTCGGCCTCTGACTCGCTGCTTAGTGGTGAAAATCGGTTGAGTACGCCGACAGCATTTATTTCCAGAAGCCGTGATAAAATTGTCCGGCTGAGAGGACTGTGCAAAGGGGATTAACACTACTGCCTGTATTTACTGGTGGCGCAGACGCTGTTTAATCAATTCCTACCCTGAAATTGCAGGTGGGTGTGTAGGTAGCCAAGTAGCAACAAACAGCACAGCAGGACGGACACGAACACAGAAGTACGACTGGAAGTATATTATTATATTATAACAGGGGATTACAGATGAGATTACACTGTGGATCACAATCTATAACAACGGAATTATGAAACTAACATTCCACATGGAGTAGAACACAGTATTTCGATTTGCAAGAATTACATTCATTATTTAAAGCAAATGTCTGTTTCCCTCAGTATAAATACGGGGATTTTGTCTAGTGGTGTTGATTTAGATTGTTTAAAATTGTGTGTTTTTTTTAGAGAGCAGGGAACAATATTTGATTAATACACACCTTCAGTAAGTCTGTTGGCAGACCTAGGCTCAAATACACTTTGAAATCATTTGTAATACTTTATCTGGGATTGATTGAGCTTGCCTGGCACCACGGAACCAATAGAGTAGTCACAAGAGTGCAAACCCAGTCCATCGTGGCACTCCAGGCAGTCTGAGGCTAGAGATTTATTCTGGTGTCTAGTACTACATGTCATTAATGGTTTTAACGCTGGACAGCGGTTGCTGTGGGAAACAGCCGAGGTTGAAACTAACGATGGAGGATTGGATGTTCCTGCGTGCGCTCAAATAACCGCTTAATGAAGCATGACATTGGCTATTGGTTATGAACGACAGAGGGAGGAGAGAGAGAGAGGTACAGAGAGAGAGAGGTACAGAGAGAGAGAGAGAGAGAGAGAGAGAGAGAGAGAGAGAGAGAGAGAGAGAGAGAGAGAGAGAGAGAGAGAGAGAGAGACAGACAGACAGACAGACAGACAGACAGACAGACAGAGTGACAGAGAGAGTGACAGAGAGAGTGACAGAGAGAAAGAGAGACAGAGAGAGGGACAGAGACGGAGAGAGAGACAGAGTTAATATACCACAGACATACCTGGAGAGAGAGAGATATTTGTGACCTGTTACCACAAGAAAAGGGCAACCAGTGAAGAACAAACACCATTGTAAATACAACCCATATTTATGTTTATTTATTTTCCCTTTTGTACATTAACCATTTGCACAGCGTTACAACACTGTATATAGACATAATATGACATTTGAAATGTCTTTATTCTTTTTGAACTTCTGTGAGTGTAATGTTTACTGTTCATTTAACTTTTGTTTATTATCTACAGAGAGAGAGAGAGAGAGAGAGAGAGAGAGAGAGAGAGAGAGAGAGAGAGAGAGAGAGAGAGAGAGAGAGAGAGAGAGAGAGAGAGAGAGAGAGAGAGAGAGAGAGAGAGAGAGAGAGAGAGAGAGAGAGAGAGAGAGAGAGAGAGAGAGAGAGAGAGAGAGAGAGAGAGAGAGAGAGAGAGAGAGAGAGAGAGAGAGAGAGAGAGAGAGAGAGAGAGAGAGAGAGAGAGAGAGAGAGAGAGAGAGAGAGAGAGAGAGAGAGAGAGAGAGAGAGAGAGAGAGAGAGAGAGAGAGAGAGAGAGAGAGAGAGAGAGAGAGAGAGAGAGAGAGAGAGAGATGAGAGAGAGAGAGAGAGAGAGAGAGAGAGAGATGAGAGATGAGAGAGAGAGAGATGAGAGATGAGAGATGAGAGATGAGAGAGAGAGAGAGACTCTGGAGGAAAGGGTATTGAGAGAGAAGTATAAAACATAATTCAGATAGACGAGGAAGAAGAGCGGAATGGTGAGGAGATGCAGACGGAGGGTAAATGAACAGGAAGAAGGTTAGATCGACAACAACAAAAGCAGAGATGTGTGTTTCAGGTTTCAGGGCAGCTCTAGTAGTAGGCAGTGAAATCCATGTGTCCACCAAGCAGAGAATTGTACAAATACATGTATCAGCATAATCGACATTAAACGTCTGCACTGACACGGAACCGCAACAGTAGAACTATACATCAGCACAGAACTGTAAGGAACGTCTGGTACAGAGGAACAGTGGAACGTCTGGAACAGAGGAACAGTGGAACATCTGGTACAGAGGAACAGTGGAACGTCTGGAACAGAGGAACAGTGGAACGTCTGGAACAGTGGAACAGTGGAACGTCTGGTACAGAGGAACAGTGGAACGTCTGGTACAGAGGAACAGTGGAACAGAGGAACAGTGGAACATCTGGTACAGAGGAACAGTGGAACGTCTGGAACAGAGGAACAGTGGAACGTCTGGAACAGAGGAACAGTGGAACATCTGGTACAGAGGAACAGTGGAACGTCTGGAACAGAGCAACAGGACTGCTCAGCCATGCAGTGTGCATTGCCATCGAGAAATCATATCACCTGAAACACCTAAAAGGCCTATCGGCTAACACGCCATAGAATTCACATAGAAATGGAAACAAACGTTTTGAATCACGTTAGAGCATAGAACAGCCATGTGAATTAAAATGGCATGCATAGAACAATATTCATGTATGAACAGCATTTATAGAAAAACAACATACTTAATGGGTTGAAACCAAACTGTTAAACTACATACTGATTTGCAACATAAAAAACAAAAAAAAAGTATTGAACCTTAACTAAAACAAATATTTGCTCACCAAATTGTAACCAATCTAAAAATTGGAAGTGAACTGTTAAACTGAACTCATTGTGCATTGTATCAGCTCGATATGTATTACGTAGACCCATAGGAGCTACTGTGTGTGTGTGTGTGTGTGTGTATATATGTGTGGTGTGTGTAGAGTCTGTGTGTGCGGGATACACTATGTTGGGTAGGAGAGGCCAGTGGCTGTAGTGAACAGAGTCTGATGTGGACAGACAGAAAGCAGCTAGTGTAATGACTCATCTATTCACAGAGTCAAACCGCATTACACTGTCCCTTGTACTCTCTCTCTCCCTCTGTTCCCTCTCTGTTCTCTCCCCCTCTTTCTCTCCCTGTTCTTTCACTCTCTTTCTCTCTCCCTCTGTTCTCTCTTCCTGTTCTCTCCCCCTCTGTTCCCTCTCTGTTCTCTCTCCCCTCTTTCTCTCCCTGTTCTTTCACTCTCTTTCTCTCTCCCTCTGTTCTCTCTTCCTGTTCTCTCCCCCTCTGTTCCCTCTCTGTTCTCTCTCCCTCTTTCTCTCCCTGTTCTTTCACTCTCTTTCTCTCTCCCTCTGTTCTCTCTTCCTGTTCTCTCCCCCTCTGTTCCCTCTCTGTTCTCTCTCCCCCTCCTTCTCTCCCTCTGTTCTTTCACTCTCTTTCTCTCTCCCTCTGTTCTCTCTTCCTGTTCTCTCCCTCTCTGTTCCCTCTCTGTTCTCTCTCCCCCTCCTTCTCTCCCTCTGTTCTCTCTCCACCCCCAGCGTAGTGGAAATGTGCAGAAGGAATGCATATTGATAACAGTAGGGCTGCATTGCCAGGGCGGCAGGGTAGCCTAGTGGTCAGAGCGTTGGACTAGAAACCTAAAAGGTTGCTAGATCGAATCCCCGAGCTGACAAGGTTCAAATCTGTCGTTCTGCCCCCCCTTGAACAAGGCAGCTAACCCACTGTTCCTAGGCCGTCATTGAAAATAAGAATTTGTTCTTAACTGACTTGCCTAGTTAAATATATATAAAAAATATATAAATCGCACACTATTCCTTATATAGTGACCTACTTTGGAACATGTGAATATGGAATCAGCCATGTAAATAGCTAGGGGAATTAAAGAATGTGGATACATTTTGACCCCTAAACGTTTGTACAAGAGCTGAGCTGCCATCTTGGCCAGGTCTCCCTCATTAAAGATGTGTCCTCCCCCTAAACGTCTCTCCTCTAGCCTCTTTCACTCATCTATCCTCTCCTTTTCTTTCCACGCCCTCCTCTCCATTAACTCTCTGATCCCCTCCCTCTTCTCCACTAACTCTCTCTCTCTCCTATCTACCCTCTTCTCCACTAACTCTCTCTCTCTCTTATCTTCCCTCTTCTCCACTAACTCTCTCTCTCTCCTATCTTCCCTCTTCTCCACTAACTCTCTCTCTCTCCTATCTTCCCTCTTCTCCACTAACTCTCTCTCTCTCCTATCTTCCCTCTTCTCCACTAACTCTCTCTCTCTCTCCTATCTTCCCTCTTCTCCACTAACTCTCTCTCTCTCTCTATCTTCCCTCTCTTCTCCACTAACTCTCTCTCTCTCTCCCATCTTCCCTCTTCTCCACTAACTCTCTCTCTCCTATCTACCCTCTTCTCCACTAACTCTATCTCTCTCCTATCTTCCCTCTTCTCCACTAACTCTCTCTCTCCTATCTACCCTCTTCTCCACTAACTCTATCTCTCTCCTATCTTCCCTCTTCTCCACTAACTCTCTCTCTCTCCTATCTTCCCTCTTCTCCACTAACTCTCTCTCTCCTATCTACCCTCTTCTCCACTAACTCTCTCTCTCCTATCTTCCCTCTTCTCCACTAACTCTCTCTCTCTCCTATCTTCCCTCTTCTCCACTAACTCTCTCTCTCCTATCTTCCCTCTTCTCCACTAACTCTCTCTCTCCTATCTACCCTCTTCTCCACTAACTCTCTCTCTCCTATCTTCCCTCTTCTCCACTAACTCTCTCTCTCCTATCTTCCCTCTTCTCCACTAACTCTCTCTCTCCTATCTACCCTCTTCTCCACTAACTCTCTCTCTCCTATCTTCCCTCTTCTCCACTAACTCTCTCTCTCTATCTTCCCTCTTCTCCACTAACTCTCTCTCTCCTATCTACCCTCTTCTCCACTAACTCTCTCTCTCCTATCTTCCCTCTTCTCCACTAACTCTCTCTCTCTCCTATCTTCCCTCTTCTCCACTAACTCTCTCTCTCTCTCCTATCTTCCCTCTTCTCCACTAACTCTCTCTCTCCTATCTTCCCTCTTCTCCACTAACTCTCTCTCTCTCCTATCTTCCCTCTTCTCCACTAACTCTCTCTCTCCTATCTTCCCTCTTCTCCACTAACTCTCTCTCTCCTATCTTCCCTCTTCTCCACTAACTCTCTCTCTCTCTATCTTCCCTCTTCTCCACTAACTCTCTCTCTCTCCTATCTTCCCTCTTCTCCACTAACTCTCTCTCTCTCCTATCTTCCCTCTTCTCCACTAACTCTCTCTCTCTCTTTCTCTCTCTCTCTCTTATCTTCCCTCTCCTCCACTAACTCTCTCTCTCTCTCTCCTATCTTCCCTCTTCTCCACTAACTCTCTCTCTCTCTCCTATCTTCCCTCTTCTCCACTAACTCTCTCTCTCTCCTATCTTCCCTCTTCTCCACTAACTCTCTCTCTCCTATCTTCCCTCTTCTCCACTAACTCTCTCTCTCTCCATTAACTCTCTGATCCCCTCCCTCTTCTCCACTAACTCTCTCTCTCCTATCTACCCTCTGTTCCCCTCCCTCTTCCTGATCCTGGTTCCTCTGAAGGTTTCTTCCTCTCCGTGTCCGTGTCTTAACATCTCTGTGTGGCTCACAGTGTAACAGCATGGCTTTATAAACACCAAAGGTTCTGGGTTCAATTCCCTCAGAGATTCAGTTGCTACAAAGTGGCACATAGAACAACACACCACAATGATTTATTTATCATGTTCCACAACTGGCGGCACGCGGCACGCCAAATCTTGCCCGCCAGCAATATTATTTGGCCCCTCAAAGACACCCAAAATGAACTATGGAAGAAAAGAAAAAAAAAAAGATTCTAATAAAATATCTCAGACCCGAGATGCTAAAAGTCTCAAACGCAGGAAGGAAGTTACCTGAATAATGCAAAAGTTACATTTTAACTTAATCTGTGAGGAGAGAGAATGCAGGAGACGGCCCACTAATGAAGCCGGCAGGGTACCATTCCAATCAATAGGAGGTGAACACCGCCTGGTGCTGAAAATATAGGTAACTTGTTATGCAAGTGTTGCACAGCACCAGGTGGAGAAAACCTAAGTAATTTGTAACTTTTCAGGGAAGTTAGCAACCAATACACACAGGCAGTTAGGAAAGCAAAGGCTAGCTTTTTCAAACAGAAAATTTGCATCCTGTAAACACAAACTCCCAAAAGTTCTGGGACACTGTAAAGTCAAAGGAGAATAAGAGCACCTCCTCCCAGCTGCCCACTGCACTGAGGCTAGGAAACACTGTCACCACCGATAAATCTACCATAATTGAGAATTTCGATAAGCATTTTTCTACGGCTGGCCATGCTTTCCACCTGGCTACCCCTACCCCGACCAACAGCTCAGCACCCCCTGCAGCAACTTGCCCAAGCCTCACCCATTCCTCCTTCCCCCAAATCCAGACAGCTGATGTTCTGAAAGAGCTGCAAAATCTGGACCCCTACAAATCAGCCGGGCAAGACAATCTGGAACCTGTCTTTCTAAAATGATCTGCCGAAATTGTTGCAACCCCTATTACTAGCCTGTTCAATCTCTCTTTCGTATCGTCTGAGATCCCCTAAGATTGGAAAGCTGCCGCGGTCATCCCCCTCTTCAAAGGGGGAGACACTCTAGACACAAACTGCTACAGACCTATATCTATCCTACCCTGCCTCTCTAAGGTCTTCGAAAGCCAAGTTAACAAACAGATCACCGACCATTTCGAATCCCACCGTACCTTCTCCGCTATGCAATCTGGTTTCCGAGCTGGTCATGGGTGCACCTCAGCCACGCTCAAGGTCCTAAATGATATCATTACCGCCATCGATAAAATACAGTACTGTGCAGCCGTCTTCATGGACCTTGCCAAGGCTTTCGACTCTGTCAATCACCGCATTCTTATCGGCAGACTCAACAGCCTTGGTTTCTCTAATGACTGCCTCGCCTGGTTCACCAACTACTTCTCAGACAGAGTTCAGTGTGTCAAATCTGAGGGCCTGTTGTCCGGACCTCTGGCAGTCTCTATGTGGGTGCCACAGGGTTCAATTCTCGGGCCGACTCTTTTCTCTGTATACATCAATGATGTCGCTCTTCCTGCTGGTGATTCTCTGATCCACTTCTACGCAGACAACACCATTCTGTATACTTCTGGCCCTTCACATTTCTTTGCTGTCATGAGTCTTATATTGCGTTCATAGAGGATTAGGACTCGCAGGTGTAAGTCAATCCTAACATTTTAGCACATAAAAATTACATTTCTTCAGTGGCTGTATTCCTCTGCCACCCAAAACGCACTCAAGGACTCCTGAACGTATCCCCTTGTCTGGAATTCAATCAGTTCAGTTTGAATTGCGGCCTCATCCAGCAAAGGGTATTGTTTTCTTAGCAAAGGAGGAGAATTCTCGACTGTGAGAGGATCATGTACAAACACAATGATATTTCTGGGGCTGTGGTCTTCAAATCTGGTGGAGAAGTTGTCCATCGGCTGCTTGATGAAAATCTTCCATCCCCTCCGTGACAATGCTGCGGCCTGGTTCCTCTGCTGCCTGTCGTTTTCCTTCAGTGTGCCGATGTACAGTAGCCTTCCAGATAAGTCCAAATCCAACAACTCAAGCTTCCTAGTAAAGGCCTCATTGTTTTTCCACCATGTCCACCACTGTTTTTCCCTCTTCCTTGTAAAGTGGAGTTTCAACCCGTTTGAGGGACGTGTTTTAAAAAACGTGTGTGTGTAGCTTGCAGTTAACGCGTCGGGCCTCTGTCTCGGGGGGGCGGGAAGGCCACTTTCATAACGACATCTGAGATATTTTTTCCTCTACTGTTCCCTACATAGTGCCATGGAGCTCTGGTCAAAAACAGAGCACTATAAAGGGTGCCATTTGGGACGCTGAGGGAGGGAGAGAGATAATGACGTAAAGGGAGGACGAGATGAAGTGAGATCGAGTCACGGGGTCATATTTCCATGTTTACACGGACATGATAAACACGGAGGCCTTTAGCTACCATTAACCCTAACCTTACAGACACGCACGCACGCACGCACACACACACACACACACGCACACACACACACACACACACACACACACACACACACACACAGCAGGTTACTTAATGTTCTGTGTTGTTGAGGAGACATGTCTGTTCAGCACTTATAGATGCTATGGTAATAACCATATAACCATGGCGATTAGATCCCAGGCGATTAAAAAGGTAAATGTAGCGTAACCGCGGTGATGAGAGGAACAGACGTTATTCTAAAAGGCCGGTGTGATTCCATCAGCGGTCGGCACGGTGACTGAACAAGCCCTGGGTGAAGTAATTGAGAAACAGATCGCTCCTCATTAAAACACAAGCTCTGGTGAAGAAACTACTGTGGCCCTAGGGTGGAGGGAT
This sequence comes from Brachymystax lenok tsinlingensis, assembly GCA_030435695.1. NCBI lineage: Eukaryota > Metazoa > Chordata > Actinopteri > Salmoniformes > Salmonidae > Brachymystax > Brachymystax lenok. Next base: position 49,160,879 of record CM059792.1, on the reverse strand, counting down.
GGAAGGAAAGAGAGAGAGAGAGAGAGAGAGAGAGAGAGAGAGAGAGAGAGAGAGAGAGAGAGAGAGAGAGAGAGAGAGAGAGAGAGAGAGAGAGAGAGAGAGAGAGAGAGGGGGTAGGAGAGAGGGAGGAGAAGGAGAAAGAGAGAGAGGGAAGGAGAGAGAAAGAGAGAGAGGGGGTAGGAGAGAGAATGGGGGAGTAGTAGAGATAGAGAGAGAGGGAGAGAGAGGGTGTGTGTTGGATACAGGGCTGAGGTTACAGGGCTGAGGGTACAGGGAGGGAGAGAGAGAGAGAGAGAGAGAGAGAGAGAGAGAGAGAGAGAGAGAGAGAGAGAGAGAGAGAGAGAGAGAGAGAGAGGGGGAGAGAGAGAGGGAAGGAGAGAGAGGGGGAGAGAGAGAGAGAGAGAGAGAGAGGGGGTAAAGAGAGAAAGAAGGGGGTAGGAGAGAGAGAGGTCAAAGCGATAATTGATAGCAGTAAAACTCAATGAGACAAACGGTGGAAATGCACTCTTTATAGCTGAGGGCAGTGTGTGTGTGTGTGTGTGTTTGTGTGTGTGCTTCCTGTGCAAACATTGTCCAGATGGGAGAAGACAAAAAACATGATCTGCTCTCATCAAGTCTCAGTCACTGGAGAGAGAAAAGGAGAGAGAGAGAGAGAGCGCACGAGAGAGAGAGTAGCTAGGCAGGGACGTGTGAGGGATGTAGAGAAAGAGAGAGAATATGGAAGGACTTGAGGAAAAGAGAGAAAAATTAAATTAGGATGAGGATAGAGATGGAGAACAGAAGGAGAACCTTACAGAAAAACCACATGATTTCACACATGGTGTCACATGTGGATTCAATTTCGCACATCAGATTTTACAAGTGATGCCCTGCAAACAGAGATTAGTCGTTATGACACACACAGTTTTTAACTATCAGACGTGCCACATTTTGCCATACACGGCTACATTGTGTATGTTTATTTATACAGTCATTATTATTTAACATGTCCTCACCTAGGATTTGAACTCACAACCTCTCGGTTCACGGCATTTCGATCATCTGTCTGTGTCAATAACTGATGTCATGTGTGCGTATTACTACACTTTGGACTTCAAACTAAATCTGTTTTGTTAAAAAAATACACTCAAGAAAAACTACTACGGGGCTCTAGCAAGCAAGCCATGGAGTAGGTCACGTTTCTCAGCTCCTGGTGAAATGCTTTTTCTACTTTCTTTTGACATAACTTTTTGTGTTATCTTTATTTCCTATTTTGGGAAGAAAAAAAATGATGTACCAGCTTTAATTTACCACCTGACTTTACATGGCATCGTATCATGACAGGGACAGCTGGTTGCTTTACATGGCCTCGTATCATGACAGGGACAGCTGGTTGCTTTACATGGCCTCGTATCATGACAGGGACAGCTGGTTGCTTTACATGGCCTTGAATCATGACAGGGACAGCTGGTTGCTTTACATGGCCTCGTATCATGACAGGGACAGCTGGTTGCTTTACATGGCATCGTATCATGACAGGGACAGCTGGTTGCTTTACATGGCCTCGTATCATGACAGGGACAGCTGGTTGCTTTACATGGCCTCGTATCATGACAGGGACAGCTGGTTGCTTTATATGGCCTTGAATCATGACAGGGACAGCTGGTTGCTTTATATGGCCTCGTATCATGACAGGGACAGCTGGTTGCTTTATATGACCTTGTATCATGACAGGGACAGCTGGTTGCTTTATATGACCTTGTATCATGACAGGGACAGCTGGTTGCTTTACATGGCCTCATATCATGACAGGGACAGCTGGTTGCTTTACATGGCCTCGTATCATGACAGGGACAGCTGGTTGCTTTACATGGCCTTGAATCATGACAGGGACAGCTGGTTGCTTTATATGGCCTTGTATCATGACAGGGACAGCTGGTTGCTTTATATGGCCTTGAATCATGACAGGGACAGCTGGTTGCTTTATATGGCCTTGAATCATGACAGGGACAGCTGGTTGCTTTATATGACCTTGTATCATGACAGGGACAGCTGGTTGCTTTACATGGCCTCATATCATGACAGGGACAGCTGGTTGCTTTACATGGCCTTGTATCATGACAGGGACAGCTGGTTGCTTTATATGGCCTTGAATCATGACAGGGACAGCTGGTTGCTTTATATGGCCTTGAATCATGACAGGGACAGCTGGTTGCTTTATATGGCCTTGTATCATGACAGGAACAGCTGGTTGCTTTATATGGCCTTGTATCATGACAGGGACAGCTGGTTGCTTTATATGGCCTTGAATCATGACAGGGACAGCTGGTTGCTTTATATGGCCTCGTATCATGACAGGGACAGCTGGTTGCTTTACATGGCCTCATATCATGACAGGGACAGCTGGTTGCTTTACATGGCCTCATATCATGACAGGGACAGCTGGTTGCTTTACATGGCCTCATATCATGACAGGGACAGCTGGTTGCTTTACATGGCCTCGTATCATGACAGGGACAGCTGGTTGCTTTATATGGCCTTGTATCATGACAGGGACAGCTGGTTGCTTTATATGGCCTTGTATCATGACAGGGACAGCTGGTTGCTTTATATGGCCTCATATCATGACAGGGACAGCTGGTTGCTTTATATGGCCTTGTATCATGACAGGGACAGCTGGTTGCTTTATATGGCCTCATATCATGACAGGGACAGCTGGTTGCTTTACATGGCCTCATATCATGACAGGGACAGCTGGTTGCTTTACATGGCCTCATATCATGACAGGGACAGCTGGTTGCTTTAAATGGCCTCATATCATGACAGGGACAGCTGGTTGCTTTATATGGCCTTGAATCGTATCATGACAGGAACAGCTGGTTGCTTTACATGGCCTTGTATCATGACAGGGACAGCTGGTTGCTTTATATGGCCTTGTATCATGACAGGGACAGCTGGTTGCTTTATATGGCCTCATATCATGACAGGGACAGCTGGTTGCTTTATATGGCCTCGTATCATGACAGGGACAACTGGTTGCTTTATATGGCCTTGTATCATGACAGGGACAGCTGGTTGCTTTACATGGCCTCATATCATGACAGCTGGTTGCTTTACATGGCCTCATATCATGACAGCTGGTTGCTTTACATGGCCTCGTATCATGACAGGGACAGCTGGTTGCTTTACATGGCCTCATATCATGACAGGGACAGCTGGTTGCTTTACATGGCT
>CM059792.1:49145166-49152666 GCA_030435695.1 Brachymystax lenok tsinlingensis | reverse complement strand
GTCATCAGCGTGAGAGAATATGCAAATGTGTGTGATGAGACCGTACGCGTAGGACGATAACGACAGATGACGGAGTGACTGGGTAGTCGGAAGGGAGAGAAACACACGCACACACACACACACACACACACACACACACACACACACACACACACACACACAGAGTCTAAGGGAGACGACTGAAAGAGAGAGAGACTGATGGCTGATGAGTCAATCACCATGGCTACGTCCCAAATGGCACCCTTATCCCATTATATCGCACTACTTTTGACCAGGGCCAATAGGGACACAGACATCTGAGAATCATATTGAATCATATAGAAATCATAATGGAATCATAATGGAATCATAATGGAATCATCTGTGAAGCTGTTTGTCACGTTATTATTAACAAAGAGATGACTCAGAGCATTCGGATCAAATCACTTTCTGTCTTAAAGCCAGACACAGTCGAATTAAAGGCCAACTATCTGATATGTAGAACCAAAGACATGAAACAGAGTGAGATCACAGTCTATTTGGAAGCTACACTCTAAGATGTGGTTTGCACACCCGTCCACCGTTAGAGAGAGTTGACACAAAAAAAAAACACCATGGAAGAAATGACAACATCTGTAACAGAAACTCCGTTGAGATATGGGAATGGAGCATCCCATAACATTTCTCCAATGCAAATAGGCATTTTGAGCACCCCAACTTTGCCCGGAGTTTCCATACCTTGATTTAATTCCAATTATAGATGGTGCCAGTCTGTAGGCTGCTGATCATTAGGGAACAAGTCGTGCAGATGGGGCCAGTCTGTAGGCTGCTGATCATTAGGGAACGAGTCGTGCAGATGGGGCCAGTCTGTAGGCTGCTGATCATTAGCGAACGAGTCGTGCAGATGGGGCCAGTCTGTAGGCTGCTGATCATTAGGGAACGAGTCGTGCAGATGGGGCCAGTCTGTAGGCTGCTGATCATTAGGGAACGAGTCGTGCAGATGGGGCCAGTCTGTAGGCTGCTGACCATTAGGGAACGAGTCGTGCAGATGGGGCCAGTCTGTAGGCTGCTGACCATTAGGGAACGAGTCGTGCAGATGTCTCTTAATGTGCATATAGGGATGTAATCAACAGGTAGCATGACATATGGAGATATGGACAGGCCGGTGAATGTATGGACACATCTGAAAAAATATATATATTTAAATTCATATACAGTACCATTCAAGGGGTTTTCTTAATTTTTACTATTTTCTACATAATAGTGAAGAAATCAAAACATTTAAATCCAAGATGGCGTAGCAGTTAGACGTGTATTTGTCTTGTCCCGTCCTGTCCTGTGTAAATATCGTCTTTATAATATTTTAACCTTCAGCTCGGAAAAGCTCTCGCCCCTCGTATAACACGACTAAACCTGAGCTTACCGGACCTATTTTTATTTATTTTTCCCTCCATATCCCCGGATCCCTACCGCAAGTTGGACATTTTTCAACTGGATCTTGCAGCTAGCTGCTACCTGAGTGCCATCGGCTAACGTCGGTCTCATAGCAACACACCAATCAGCCTGAAGCTAGCCCTTCTCCCGGCTGACTGAGGAGTTTCAGCACGCTGCTGGGCTACAACTCCTATCGGACCGCTTCTACTGCCGGTGTGGAGACCTACCGGGCCTTCTCAAGTGGACTGCCGACGTTATCTGCCCGAGGGAGATATTTCAACCGGCCCTCCGACGCCCATCAGCTAACTGCGGCCTGCTAACGTCTCGCTGTCCAGAGCATATCGGCTGCTAGCTAATTCAGGTCCATCGGACAATTTCTTGTGCCACTATACCTAGTTGTGCCAACTGGCCTGGTCCCCTTCACCACACGAAACCCCATCACAACTGGTCTACTGGCGGAAACGCGCGTGAGGAGGCTATAAACAGACTTCCTCCGTCTTTGTTAGCCGGCCTGCTAGACGTTGCTAGCTTGTTACCCCGGCTAGCTGTCTGAATCGCCTTGTCCCCAACCAGCCTCACTACTAACTGGACCCTTATGTTCACTAGGCTAAGCATGCCTCTCCTCATTGTCAATATGCCTTGTCCATTGCTGTTCTGGTTAGTGTTTATTGCCTTATTTCACAGTAGAGCCTCTAGCCCTGCTCAATATGCCTTATCCAACCCTTTAGTTCCACCACCCACACATGCGATGACATCACCTGGTTTAAATCTTTCTAGAGACATTATCTCTTTCATCACCACTCAATGCCTAGGTTTACCTCCACTGTATTCACGTCCTACCATACCATTGTCTGTACATTATGCCTTTAATCTATTTTATCACCCCCTGAAACCTGTTATTTTTACTCTCTGTTCGAACGTCCTAGACGACCAGTCATTATAGCCTTTAGCCGTATCCTTATCTTACTCCTCCTCTGTTCCTCTGGTGATATAGAGGTTAATCCAGGCCCTGCAGTGCCTAGCTCCACTCCTATTCCACAGGCCCTCTCATTTGTTGACTTCTGCAACCGTAAAAGCCTTGGTTTCATGCATGTCAACATTAGAAGCCTCCTCCCTAAGTTTGTTTTATTCACTGCCCTAGCACACTCTGCCAACCCGGATGTCCTAGCCATGTCTGAATCCTGGCTTAGGAAGACCACCAGTAACACTGAAATTTCCATCCCTAACTATAACATCTTCAGACAAGATAGAAACGGCCAAAGGCGGCGTTGCTATCTATTGCAGAGATAGCCTGCAGAGTTCTGTCTTGCTTTCCAGGTCTGTACCCAAACAATTTGAACTTTTACTTTTAAAAATCTGCCTTTCTAGAAACAAGTCTCTCATTGTTGCCGCTTGCTATAGACCACCCTCTGCCCCCAGCTGTGCTCTGGACACCATATGTGAACTGATTGCCCCCATCTATCTTCAGAGTTCGTGCTGCTAGGTGACCTAAATTGGGACATGCTTAACACCCGGCCATCCTACAATCTAAGCTTGATGCCCTCAACCTCACACAAATCATATTTGAACCTACTAGGTACAATCCCAAAGCCGTAAACACGGAACCCTCATAGATGTAATCCTAACTAACTTGCCCTCCAAATACACCCCTGCTGTTTTCAACCAAGATCTCAGTGATCACTGCCTCATTGCCTGCATCCGTAATGGGTTTGCAGTCAAACGATCTCCTCTCATTACTGTTAAACGTTCCTAAAACACTTCAGCGAGCAGGCCTTTCTAATTGACCTGGCCAGGGTATCCTGGAAGGATATTGACCTCATCCCGTCAGTAGAGGATGCCTGGTTATTCTTTAAAAGTGCCTTCCTCACCATCTTAAATAAGCATGCCCCATTCAAGAAATTTAGAACCAGGAATAGATATAGCCCTTGGTTCTCTCCAGACCTGACTGCCCTTGACCAGCGCCAAAAACATCCTGTGGCGTTCTGCATTAGCATCGAACAGCCCCGTGATATGCAACTTTTCAGGGAAGTCAGGAACCAATATACGCTGGCAGTTAGGAAAGCCAAGGCTAGCTTTTTCAAGCAGAAATTTGCCTCCTGTAACACAAACTCCAAAAAGTTCTGGGACACTGTTAAGTCCATGGAGAATAAGAGCACCTCCTCCCAACTGCCCACTGCACTGAGGATAGGAAATACTGTCACCACCGATAAACCCACAATAATTGAGAATTTCAATAAGCATTTTCTATGGCTGGCCATGCTTTCCACCTGGCTACCCCTACCCCGGTCAACAGCCCTGCACCCCCCTCAGCAACTCGCCAAAGCCTCCCCCACTTCTCCTTCTCCCAAATCCAGTCAGCTGATGTTCTAAAAGAGCTGCGAAATCTGGACCCTTACAAATCAGCCGGGCTAGACAATCTGGACCCTTTCTTTTTAAAATTATCTGCCGAAATTGTTGCAACCCCTATTACTAGCCTGTTTAACCTCTCTTTCGTGACGTCTGAGATTCCCAAAGACTGGAAAGCAGCTGCGGTCATCCCCCTCTTCAAAGGGGGAGACACTCTTGACCCAAACTGTTATAGGCCTTCTCCGCTATGCAATCTGGTTTCAGGGCTGGTCATGGGTGCACCTCAGCCACGCTCAAGGTCCTAAATGACATCATAACCGCCATCGACAAGAGACATTATTGTGCAGCTGTTTTCATTGATCTGGCCAAGGCTTTCGACTCTGTCAATCACCGCATCCTTATCGGCAGACTCGACAGCATTGGTTTCTCAAATGACTGCCTCGCATGGTTCACCAATTACTTCTCCGACAGAGTTCAGTGTGTCAAATCAGAGGGCCTGTTGTCCGGGCCTCTGGCAGTCTCCATGGGGTGCCACAGGGTTCAATTCTTGGGCCGACTCTTTTCTCTGTATACATCAATGATGTCGCTCTTGCTGCAGGTGAGTCTCTGATTCACCTCTATGCAGACGACACCATTCTGTATACTTCTGGCCCCTCTTTGGACACTGTGTTAACTACCCTCCAGACGAGCTTCAATGCCATACAACTCTCCTTCCGTGGCCTACAACTGCTCTTAAACGCAAGTAAAACTAAATGCATGCTCTTCAACCGATCGCTACCCGCACCTGTCCCCCCCGTCCAGCATCACTACTCTGGACAGTTCTGTCTTAGATTACGTGGAAAACTACAAATACCTAGGTGTCTGGTTAGACTGTAAACTCTCCTTCCAGACTCACATCAAACATCTCAATCTAAAATTAAATCTAGAATTGGCTTCCTATTTCGCAACAAAGCTTCCTTCACTCATGCTGCCAAACTTACCCTCGTAAAACTGACCATCCTACCGATCCTCGACTTCGGTGATGTAATTTACAAAATAGCCTCCAATACTCTACTCAACAAACTGGATGCAGTCTATCACAGTGCCATCCGTTTTGTTACCAAAGCCCCATATACCACCCACCACTGCGACCTGTACACTCTCGTAGGCTGGCCTTCACTTTACACTCGTCGCCATATCCACTTTCTCCTGGTCATTTACAAGTCCCTGCTAGGTAAAGTCCCACCTTATCTCAGCTCGCTGGTCACCTTAGCAGCACCAACCCGTAGCACACGCTCCAGCAGGTATATCTCACTGGTCACCCCCAAAGCCAATTCCTCCTTTGGCCGACTCTCCTTCCAGTTCTCTGCTGCCAATGACTGGAACAAACTTCAAAAATCTCTGAAACTGGAGACACTTATCTCCCTCAACAGCTTTAAGCACCAGCTGTCAGAGCAGTGTACAGACCACTGTACCTGTTTATAGCCCATCTGTAAATAGCCCAACCAACTACCTCATCCCTACCGTATTTATTTATTTATCTTGTTCCTTTGCACCCCAGTTTTTCTACATTGCACATTCATCTACTGCACAGTTTTCTTTTACCATTCCAGTGTTAAATTGCTATATTGTAATTACTCTGCCACCATGGCCTATTTATTGTCTTACCTTCCTTATCCTACCTCATTTGCACTCTTTGTATATAGATTTCTTTTTTTCCTACTGTATTATTGACTGTATGTTTGTTTTATTCCATGTGTAACTCTGTGTTGTTGTGTGTCGAACTGCTTTGCTTTATCTTGGCCAGGTCGCAGTTGTAAATGAGAACTTGTTCTCAACTTGCCTACCTGGTTAAATAAAGGTGAAATAAAATAAAAAAAAAACATATGGAATCATGTAGTAACCAAAAAAGTAAAAGAGAGATTCTTCAAAGTCGCCACCCTTCGCCTTGACGACAGCTTTGCACACACTTGGCATTCTTTCAACCAGCTTCACCTGGAATGCTTTTGCAACAGTCTTGAAGGAGTTCCCACATATGCTGAGCACTTGTTGGCTGCTTTTCCTTTACTCTGCGGTCCAATTCTTCCCATAACATCTCAATTGGGTTGAGGTTGAGAGATTGTGGAGGCCAGGTCATCTGACGCAGCAATCCATCACTCTCCTTCTTTGTCAAATAGCCCTTACACAGCCTGGAGGTGTGATTTTGGTCATTGTCCTGTTTAAAAACAAATTATAGTCCCACTAAGCGCAAACCAGATGGGATGGCGTATCGCTGCAGAATGCTGTGGTAGCCATGCTGGTTACGTGTGCCTTGAATTTAAATAAATCTCAGACAGTGTCACCAGCAAAGCACCCCCACATCATCACACCTCCTCCTCCATGCTTCACGGTGGGAAACACACATGCAGAGATCATCCGTTCACCTACTCTGCGTCTCACAAAGACACGGCGGTTGGAACCAAAATCTCACATTCGACCAAAGGACAGATTTCCACCGGGCTAATGTCCATTGATCGTGTTTCTTGGCCCAAGCAAGTCTCTTCTTCTTATTGGTGTCCTTTAGTAGTGGTCTCTTTGCAGCAATTCGACCACGAAGGCCTGATTCACACAGTCTCCTCTGAACAGTTGATGTTGAGATGTGTCTCTTACTTGACCTCTGTGAAGCATTTATTTGGGCTGCAATTTCTGAGGCTGGTATCTCTAATGAATGATCCTCTGCAGCAGAGGTAACTCTTGGTCTTCCTTTACCGTGGCGGTCCTCGTGAGAGCCAGTTTAATCATAGCGCTTGATGGTTTTTGCGTCTGCACTTGAAGAAACTTTCAAACTTTCAAAGTTCTTGAAATGTTCCTGATTGACTGATCTTCATGTCTTAAAGTTTTGATGGACTGTCGTTTCTCTTTGCTTATTTGAGCTGTTCTTGCCATAATATGGACTTGGTATTTTACCAAATAAGGGCTATCTTCTGTATACCAACACTACCTTGTCACAACTGTCGTGTCTTTGGCATCATTAAAGTGAAGACTGTTATTTTATCAAATCAATTCTCTGTAATTATTATTCCGTGGATAAACTAATCAGGTAAATGTAATTAACTAAGAAGTCGGGCACCAAGGAAAATATTCAGATTACAAAGTTATCATTTTCCTAATATAATTTTTCAGATATTTTAATATCTGATCAATTAGTCTTCTAATTAATGGATTATTCTTTACCTCACGTTAGTCTCATTCCGAACGTCGTAAATTGTTGGTTATCTGCACAAACCCAGTCTTTACTATGAATCATCTATACACCAATTGTCTTAAATCACTCATTTATGAACTAACTAAATAATCACAGAAATGCACGAACAAACAGTAAACAAACAAAGTAGATATGGTTACAAGGAAATGATAGGGGATGTTTCCCTAGTGGGCTTAGCCGGTATGGCGGCTCGGTGGACAAAGGGTAGTGGGTGTGGATTGAGTAGGGCGGGAATTACAAGAGTCCCTACACAGATGATAATTATATTCATAGAAATGCTAATTCTTTGCACATGAACGCTCACTCATTCGGGAATAATTGCAATCAATATATATTCATGCAGTGTGTCGTCGTGATCGTCCATTCATCCGTCCCCTTCACTCTCTCTTGAAGTCTTTCGTGGTTAGAATGGGTACTTCAGAGTACCATTAAGAAACATTCGTATAGAATAGATGTCTCGCATTCAGGTCAACATAATTTATAGCTGCAGACTATTAATTAGTATCGAATAGTTGCTC